>APFE031219414.1:43460-93114 GCA_000404065.3 Pinus taeda
CGTTGAGGACAATGCTTTTTAAAGGAGAGGGGCATGTTAGGCCCCTATACTACTAGTGTAACCCCTTATTGTTATTAGTACAACCCACTTATTATATTGATGTACCATGTAGTGCCCATATTGTTACTATTGTGCCCCATAGAAGCCCACTATTGTTATTATTGTGCCCTTACATTATTATTGTTATGTCGGCTCTGATTATTTTATGAGCCCTTAGACTCCTATATATAGAAAGGAGGTCTTTTCATTTGTATCATCGAAGAATTGTTCATTTATGTAATGTAAAGGAGGTTTCCCCCTCGAAGAGGCTGAATTCTAAGGCGTTGATCTCTCTTTTCTATCTTTTCTTGAGCTGGTTTCATATCAGGCTATGTGAAAATGAAAGCATCTCCAATATAGAGATCTCCTTGGAATTTATTGGAAATACCCTTGGTATTTTTTAATTCCTTATCGCTAATGTTGAAAAAACAAAGCTTAACAAACAATAAATTTGCAAATTTCCACTCTTTTGAATTTTCAATTTTTACTATTTAGTTATTGTAAATGCAAATTTTGATTGCTTTCAAGGAAAAAAAAAAGGAAGAGAAAGATAAAAAAAACTTACAAGAAGACTAGATAACTTGATGGTTCCTTGGAACTTAGCTTCAAACATGAATGCATCATTGGCTCAACTAAAATATAATAATAAGAAGTTTGGCCAAAGTTCCGTGTGTGCATCAGTTGAATAACAAATGAATGCACTAGAGGTTATGACAAAAAGGTTTCTTCATTTCTTGTATGTCATCCTAGGTATTGGATTAGTTTTTATAAGTCTATATACTATAGAATCTTTTCTCTAGGGCTCTTATTGTTAAAGTGTAGGACGAAAACATGTTTTTGTTAATGAAGCTTTCACATCATTGTGGTAAGAAAACCAACAAATTTCAATTTACTTGGGGAAATGAAGGTAGTTTGATATTACCTCCATTTGCATAACAATACAAAATTTTAGATTGATAAAGAGTGTCAAGAAGCAAATCAATGCCACAATTTATGATAAGAATATGGACTCCTAATTTCTAGTTTTTATTTGAAGTCAGTGAAGCTTAGAGCTCAATTGTTAATTTCATGTTTATTAAGCACCCATATTCTGACCGCGTTCTCACTAATATTATCAATATCACAAAACTAACCATAATGTCCTTATAAATTCATTAAAATTTTGTATCAAATATAAGATATTCATCGATATGGTCTTCTCCCCAAGTTCAATCAGAGAAAAAACATCATGGGTTCAAACACAAAAAATTATAAAATCTGAGCGCATCATCACTATCAACTCCTACCCAAATAGATAATAAAAAAAAGAAACAAAAAATTGTTGGCAATGTCCTACTCCTACTGAATCATAAATTTATTGATAAAAACAAACAATTATCAGAACTAGTCTCCTTATGAAATTCAGAAGTACTTGACAAAAAAGGCCATCTATGTACGAACCTTACTGAAGTAGCTCATATTGACACACATTTTAGCTGACTTAGTGCCGCACCTGGTTTATACAATCAAATAGTGACTAGCCCAATGGTTTATAAATTTGGAGATAATTCTTATATGGTAAATTTAGAGTTGGTTTGGGATTTGTTGAGACAATATCTCAACTCTTATATTCATATTTGGAATTAGTTGGATCTCAATCTAACTGTATATTTGTATAATATTTGTGAATGAATATAGTGTGAAAAATAGTTTCTAGTGTGCAATCTGATTTTCTATTTGGTATAACAGGCCATAGATAAAATGTGAACATAATTGAAAAGAAGGAGATGTAGCTCACAGGTGAGGCCTACACCTGGAGATTACACTCAGAACAGAGAGATCACTCTCGTACACTCTATTATCATCAATGAAAGATTACATCATTTAAGTACAACTTTAGAAATCAGGGAGTTGCAACCAAACTCCTAAACTCTAGGAACAAATCCTAAACTAAGGAGATATGTTACAACTTATGTAACCAATTCTCCATTAATACAAAATAATATTAATTATTTTCAACTCCCCCCCTTAATGGAGAAAGGGTTGTCCTGGACTCCTAACATCCCTCTAAACAATTCAAACTTCACACGTGCAAGAGGCTTTGTAAAAATATCAGCCATATTGTCACAAGTTTTACAATATTCAACAATAATTTCTTTTCACTGTAGTTTCTCTCTGATAAAATGAAACTGAGTGTCTATATGTTTGGTGTTTTTATGAAACACTGGATTGTATGCCAGTTTAATGGTGCTCTGGTTGTCGCTTTTGATGGAAGTGGAATTCTTCTGTTCTTTTCCTGCATAATTGAGAAGCCTTCTCAACCAGATTGCTTCACACGTCGCTGCACACAATGCTTGATACTCAGCTTCACACGATGACAAGGCTACAATACTCTGCTTCTTGCTGCTCCATGCTATGACCCCGGATCTTATGCTGAATGCGTAACCTGTGATGGACCTTCTATCATCCAAGTTACTTGCCCAGTCCGAATCTGAAAAACTTGCTAGAATAACATCAGATGCGTCAGTGTATAAAATGCCATAGTTAACAGTACCACAAAGATACCTCAACATGCTTTTTGCTACTACCCAGTGACTTTCAAGCGGTTTTGACATGAATTGGCTCAACACACTAACAGAGTATGCCAAGTCAGGTCTGGTTGTTGTGAGATATATCAAGCTGCCAACCAGTTGTATGTACATTGTAGCATCAACTTCTTTAGTGCCATCGTCACTGCACAACTTCAGATTCCGCTGCAAAGGTGTCGCTGCTGATCTACACTGATCCATACCAAACTTTTCCAATAGATTTCTGGCATACTTCCCTTGGGTAAGAAAAGTTTGCCCAGTATCTCTGCATACTTCTAGTCCCAGACAGTAATGAAGGCTTCCAAGATCTTTCATCTCAAAAACTTGTGCCATAAGCCTTTTGATTCCTCTGATTAAATCATCTACATCATCTATTATGATCATGTCATCTACATACAAAGAAATCAAAATAATCTGCCCCTGATTATTGTACTTGGTATACAAATTTGGGTCATTTAAACTTCTATGAAAGCCATACTCTAAAAAGAAAAAATCAACCTTTTCGTACCAAGACTTGGGTGCTTGCTTTAAACCATATAAAGCCTTTTTCAATCTGCAAACAAGATGTTCCTGCCCCTGCTTTACAAACCCTTCTAGCTGTACTAAGTAAATTTTCTCTTTTAGCTCACCATTTAAAAATGCAGATTTAACATCAAGCTGGTGTAGCTCCCAATCATATTTAGTAGCTAAAGCAATAAGCATTTTGATTGTATTTAACTTTGCTACAGGTGCAAAAGTATCATCAAAATCTATACCTTCCTGCTGTGAATATCCTTTTGCAACCAGCCTAGCTTTTAATTTCTCTATATTCCATCTGCATTCATTTTTGGTTTAAACAACCATTTACATCCTATGGGTGTTTTATTCTTAGGCAGCTCAACTAAATCCCAAGTGTCATTTCTAAGAATTGATTCTATCTCTTCATTCATTGCAGCCCTCCACTCCTTAAATTGACTAGCTTCTTTGTAATTAGTGGGCTCTACAATGTTCAAAACATTTGACATCAAAGCATAGTCTCTCAATTTTAATGGTTTTTGAGTCTTCCTACCTGATCTCCTTGGTAGGGGACTTACCTCAAATTTGTTTTCTTCAGATTTAAATGGGCTTGCATTATCACCTCCTTTCTATTCTTTTTGCTCTTCTTTCTGCTCTTGCTCTCTTTCATCCTCGATGTTTTCATCCATCAACAATGGAATGTGCCATTCATCACCAATGTCATCTTTCCCTTCCTGTACCTGTTCATGAAACACTACATCCCTGCTTGCAAATGTCTTACGAGACTTAGGATTGAATAATTTATATGCTTTAAATTTTGTGCCATAACCAACAAAGATGCATCTAGCTGCTTTAGGGTCTAATTTCTTCCTATCAGCTTTGGGTATATGGGCAAATGCTTTTGACCCAAATACTCTTAAATGGTTTATTGTTGGTTTGAATCCATATAGAGCTTCAAAAGGAGTTTTGAAGCCAAGATACCTGGTAGGACTTCTGTTCTTCAAATATATAGCAGTGTTAATAGCCTCTGCCCAAAAACTATTAGATAGACCCTTACCTTGTAACTTGCTCCTTGCGCACTCCACTAAGGTTCTGTTTTTGCGCTCTGCAACTCCATTCTGCTGTGGTGTGTGTGGCACTGTAAACTGCTGAACAATCCCGTGAGATTTGCAGAATTTCATGAATTCCCCTAGCTTGTATTCTCCCCCTTGATCAGATCGAAGAGTTTTTATACTCTTACCAAACTGTTTTTCCACCAAGGTTTTAAATTCTATAAAGCACTAGAAAGTCTGACTTTTCTTACTCAAAAAATAAACCCATGAATATCTAGTGCAGTCATTAGTAAATAACAGAAAATAGTATGCTCCTCCTAGCGACCTTGTCTGCATAGGTCCGCATATATCAGTGTGCACTAGTTCTAAGATATCTGTTTCCTTCCTCCTATCATGCACAGGAAACTGTTTTCTATGCATTTTACCTAAGGCACAACCATCACAATTTAACTAATTATTACGAAAGATAGGGAGCCCCTCAACCATACCTTTCTTCTGCAATAACATGAGGTTCTGCAAATTCAAGTGACCGAACCTCTGATGCCAGAGTTGTTCGGCTGTCGATGCTCCTGTAACCATGGCTCACTTTGATATACTCTTTGCATCCAGTCTGTATAGACTTCCAACTCGCATGCCTATTGCAACTATTTCATTCCTGCAATCCTTTATCACACAATGAGTCTTGAAGAACTCGACTTGCATATCTTGATCAGTCATCATGGATACAGATATCATATTTTTCTTAATTCCAGGTACATATAAAACATTTTGAAGGTGACTAATTTTTCCATTTGATAACTTGACTGGAATCACCCCATAACCTTTAATCTCGTATCCACTATCATCTCCTAAATAGATTTTTGATCCGTATGTACTTTCTTCAAGGCTATCAAAAAGTTCCTTTTTACCTGTCATGTGAGAGGATGCTCTGGAATCGACATACCAAATATCGTCCTCATTAGATGTTGAAAGGGCACAGTCGACTGTGAATAGTCGAAATTCATGGCTGAAATCTTTATCTTCTTCTTCAACAAAGTATCCTCTGTGCTTTACATTTGCCTGCTTCCTCTTTGCATCATCAACCTGCTTCTTAAAGCATACATTCTGTATATGACCCTTCTTTCCACAATAATAACATTTCTTTACAGAATTATTTGCAAGCATACCTTTATGTGGATTCTTTTGTGATGTTCCTCCTTTCTGTTGTGATTGCTGCTGTGGCTGCTTTCCTCTGAATGATCGCCTTTTCGCCATCAGCGCAAGGTCATCATTATGGGGGTTCAAGTTCTGCCACCGCTCCTCCTCTTGCAGCAAGATCACTGTCAGATCTTCAAATGTGGGCGCTTTCTCCCTTGCCGCCAATCCAGTAACGAACATTTGAAATTCATCACTCATCCCACTCAGTGTGATTGAGACGAGATCAGAGTCAGAAACCACCTCTCCGATGTCCACCAATTCGTCTTTCACATCTTTAATTCGCACAACAAATGCAGCAACAGTCTCCCTTTCATCTATTCTCATTGAAAATAACTTGCTTTTAAGTGCCATAATTCGACTTGTGTTCTGGGTCTGATACAGATTTTTGATGGTTGTCCAGATCTCCGCGGACGTTTTACAGTCTCTGATGTGTGGGATAATACTGTCCTTCACAGACATCTTCAGCAAAACTTTCGCCTTGTTCTCTTGTTTATCCCATTCTTGCTCCTGTGTCCCTGCGTTCGGCCTCAGCTCATCACCTGTAACTATGGACCAAGCATTCACACTCTCAAGCAAGGTCTGGATCTTAAACTTCCAATTCGTGAAGTTAGATCCATCGAGTTTGCCAGACTCGTGAAGATAATATTCCATCGTATTACTCATTTTGATCAGATCTACAAAATGAATCTACCCAACAGTAAAAAAAAACGATACCTGTCAAATCGATCTGTCACTTCTCTGCCACTGATCTACAACATCTGACAACCCTGCTCCGATGAGCAAATTCGACGTTTTTCAATACAGCCGAAAAATTGGTCTGATCAAAATTGATCCGATCTGCCTCTCTCGAATAGATCTGCAACTTCTCCGATCTGCTCCCCTCGCAAATCGTCAAACGAAGATGACGCTTCTCGCAGATCCCCTTGAAGGTGAGTTAGCGCGCTTCCGAGTGAAAAACCCACGCCCAGATGAAAATGGTGCGAGGCAAAATTACTGGCGCGATTTTCTCGTGAAATTCCACGCCAGTCTGGTATTTTGGTGCGGTGGCGCGATTAATTTCCGAATAGACGCGCCAGTTGCGCTCCTAGCACGACTGTTAGCGCCAAAAACGTGCCAACCCCCTTCTACTCAGAAATTAAAAAAAAAAATCATCCAAGTCCGAGTCAGGTGTTTTGCAGTCCACCTGCTCAATTGAGCACAAAGCTCTTGTGTACACGTGGCCACAGAGGCACCTCAAGCCACACAGGCAATTCTACCACAAAGGCATGCTAGCCACAAAAGCACTTCAACCACAAAGGTGATAAAAGATCGGGCTCACCCAATCTGAGCTCTGATACCAAGATAAAATGTGAACAACATTGAAAAGGAGGAGATGTAGCTCACAGGTGAGGCCTGCACCTGGAGACAACACTCAGAACAGAGAGATCACTCTCATACACTCTATTATCATCAATGAAAGATTACATCATTTAAGTACAACTTTAGAAATCAAGAAGTTGCAACCAAACACCTAAACTCTAGGAACAAATCTTAAACTAAGGAGATACGTTACAACTTATGTAACCAATTCTCCATTAATACAAAATAATATTAATTATTTTCAACTGCCATAAGGGTTAGGCCTTGACCCCTCCTGCGTTGAAGGCAATAGAGGCGTGTGAGAAAGCGTACATTGGAGGTGCGGTGATGACTCCTGCTTAATAAGCTTTCTACCGAGTTTTGTAGTGGACCAATAATATGAGGGATCAATTAAGTAACATGTTCTTGCTATCGTAGGGTGACCTCGATCTGGACCTTAGTGCATACTCCTTCCTCCATGGTGTCAACATCTTCTCTGATTTTTTTTTTTTGCAGTGTGGAGGACTTACAATGTGAAAAATGAAAGTCAGCATTATGGAGACGCGTGTGATACTTGTGTGTGGAGGCATTATGATCAGCTGTGTGAGCAATGTGCAAAGCCAATAACACAAACTGATCTGATCTAATCTTCTCACATAGACATGCGTTTGGAGAATATCGGCTAGTCCGCGACCTGATTTTGATAAAGCGATCACATATTATAGCCAATTGTGATGGGATCAATTCATCAATGTGAAGTGGAAAATATTTACAAGCAGCGATCATTAAGTTTGGATCCGCTTGGTACAAATGTCATGGATAAGTGCTTCCGCTGATGCTGACGTTGTGGGTGTTGGGGCTAAGTGAGCCTCATTTCTTCTATTCGTTAGAACGGCTATAAACCCATGACCGAGCACTGATTGCAGAAGGAAGCTACGGGTCCCATTCTAGCATCAATATTTTTTTCAATGAAGGGTGCAATGTTGAAGATTTATATACAGAGGTTTAATTTCTTTTTAGGTATGATCTGCATAAAAGAGTTAGGTTTCTAATATGGTAAATGATTTATTTTTGGGACAGTTCGTTTGTTGCGACTCGCTTGATTTTTGAGATTTATTTGGAGTTTGTATAACCACGTATTTACTTTGGTCAAGTTAATATGTGAGTCATATTTTTGTTAAAATTAACCATTCCAACAATTACCTTTTGAAGAAGGAAAACTCCAAGATAAAGATTGAACCAAATGAGAAACTCTTGCCTTCTGTCAAGGAGGGACGTGGTGACTTGTATATGCCGGGATGACAACTAGTTTTTTGATGATTATTGATTTTATTGTTGTGATATTTCTGTAGTTTTCCATTCTATTTGTAAAAAGTGTAGAACCAATTGTTGAACAGTATTGCATAAATCAAATTAGTGGTTCATGGTGCTTGGAAACCCTCTAACACGTCACTATTTTGATTGTGTTTATTACCTATTATGGTTTGTTGTTCTTTGCGATTGGAAACCCCTGAACAATGACTACAGGTTACAATATGAGATCCATGTGTGTGAAACACGTTAATTTGTTTGATCATTTTTTTAACACATTCAATATTGACACTGTTTTCCTAGCAACTGATGGATAGTCGAAAGTGAAATATTTGACAAATGGTGATTGGTCCATAGGACGGTTCATTACTTGATAACTTTCATCGCGGAAGCCCCGACGAGCCAAGTTGTCCATATTGTTAATCTTGCAAAGTTCATTAATGATGGTCCGAGGCAAGCATGTGTTAAATGGAGTTTCAAGTGACAACTCAAAGTAGTGGATGCAGAAAGAGCGATGCTTGCAAAGATTCCAGAGTGGATGTGAGTGTTGATGAAGACTAGTGAGGCAGAGATCAGTTATATTGTTGTAATATGTATTCTTTATATTGTAATTTATGTTATTTTTAATTTTGACATGTAAGCATTAAGGGATGCACTTTGAGATAATGCTTACATGGTAAATTTGGAGATGAGAGAATATCTCAACTCCCATATTCATATTTAGAATTAGTTGGATCTCAATCCAACTATATATTTGCATAATATTTATGAATGAATGTAGTGTGAAAATTAGTTTCTCCGCAATCTTATTTTCTGGTGTGTAATCAATTCATCATCTGGGCCATTTTTTGCATGCTTGAAAACTCAAAATAAGAAATCTAGGTAGAAAAGTTGGATGCTTCGAATGATGATGGAAGAGTTGCGTTAAAAAATAGAAGCAGATAATTAAGGGCCAACTTGTCCTCATTAAAACTAGTCACAAGTCAACTTGAGAATCTAAGCATTGTTCTATGATTTTAAATGGACTTCGACAATTCCTCAGAACTGGTTTAATTACTCAACGAACTATAATTCTAAACATACAGTAGTTGATTGAAAGATTAATATAATATTATAAAATGGTTTGTATTTCCTGCCTTAAGTTCCTCTATGATCAACCAACAGAGATATTTTGAGTTGTAAGGGTTATTCTTGTTGCAAGATGTTTTGAGTTGTAAGGTTTACTCCCCTGTCTCTCGGTGGGAGTGCTCTGTTTATATTGATTCAATTGTCTTTTTTTGGTTTCTTGTTGTGTTCCTTGTTTCTTAGACATTGTGGACTGTGGTTTTCTCGGAAATAAGGGACTTTCACATATCACCCTCAAATCTATAGTCTTTAGGAATATATTGTTGGCGTCGCGAGATTACACCATTCCAGGATTTACAAGTTCTTGTGATACATCGTTGTCCTTGCAAGCCATGATTTGTTGATACATGCATTCATCTCCAAATCCAACCATCCAAGTCCAATCCCACCCTGCTTAAGGCAGGGAACTTGTTGTCGTGCAACTTCACTTGTTTATTTAAATTATAATCCTTGTCTTTAAACAATTTATGTTGGGATGGTTGAATTAGAGTGAAATATGAATTTAAATTTTAAGAAGATTCACATTAGCTTATTTATGGTTAAAATTAATAGTGAATTTCCTAAGTTTGACGAATGATTATTGTCTTGCAATGATCATATGGATTTTTTTCCATTAATAAAATTCAGAGTCAGGTGATGGATGGACACATAATGAAGCATTAGTTAATGAGTCAAAGGCAATTTGAAAATGAAAGAGAGTCATGTTATCCTTCGAAACAAAGTAAAGTTATTGAGTCAATCTAATGGAGTTGTGAACATTTCTTGTTGAAAGGTATTTTATCTTATTTGTTGATATAAAATCAATATTAAAGGAAAGTTAAAGAGGGTGCATTTTCGGTGATATCCAACATCCTAAGTTTAAAGTGTTATTATTGCTAATTTATTTAAGACAAGTGAATCAATTCAAGTTTAAGTAAATCATGAAATGAGTGCATCAACTAAGTTGCCAAACCAAGGTCATTTTTTTCTTGTTGGATATTGTACGACCCAATAAGAAACTTACTTTGTAAACATGCAATTGCAAAATGAATGAAGAATATTGTAGGTGTCTCATTGGATGAAGATGTCCATCCTACAAGAATCAATGTTATGTAGGTATGGTGTGAAAGGTTCAAAGGAAGAATCATGCAAGAAGATTATAAAACTAGAATAAGAAGAAGATATTGTCTCCATATCACATCAAAAGAAGTGTAATGAAGAAAGACAAAACAAAATTGAAAAAGACAATGTAATGGAAGACGGATGAAAAAACATTGATGCAGAGAGAAAAGGATGTAGAGTTCATGAAGATAACTAAAAGATAAAAGAAGATTTGTCACAACAACTCTTATAAAAAATAAGTTGTAATGGAAAAAGAACTTCAAGTTTCATTTGGGTAGAAGTTGTTGAGACAACTCTACAATTACGATTGTGGATTGGATTGTCTGGAGAAGTGAGTAGGTGTAGAAGCTTAGAGGAGAAAAAGAAGCTCAAAATATTCTAGTGAAAAGAACCAAGAGTTCCAAAAGACTAGGCTCAAGAACAAAACTTGGTGGGGTGTTATGTAGCAGGGGGGAAAGGCTTGTTGTTGTAGAGGCAATTTGCAACTCACAATGAGCATGGAGAAGCCAACAAAGGAAGAGAGAGAGATGACTATGGACAGTTACGTAATGGGTTCATAAGGAAGCTACAAAAAAGTGAAAGAAGATACAAACTCCATGACAGAAGAATATAGTAAAGATAGTTAAAGAAGATGACATTGTATATCACCACCCACATCGCAGAGAGAAACAACAGTAATCAAGGAAAGGGCAAGGCTGTCAACAAAATTATTATGGATTGACATTGAACCAAAAAGGCAATCCATGGAGGCATGTGAAGGACTAGAAGTAATGCATGGAGATATCAAAATAACACAATGAATACATGCATCCCAAGAAGAAACTAGAATCAAGATCAAGGAGAGGATGCAATTAGACCCCATGTCCACATTTCACTAGGATTGATGGATGCTTATGTATGGTACAAGTTGACTACATTGCTCAATAGGTCATATTATATGGCTTATTTCCATGTTTCAAGGATGAAACATGCCAAAGCAAATGGAGAGAAATATAATATGACCATAATAATAAAATAGGCCCATTATGTAAATTAAAGGAAATAATACGATAATAATGTGTAGTTGACATAAGACCCCTAAGAATATTCATGAAAAAGTGTAAATACATGAGGATTATTGTATTGGAGATGTGTTGTATTGTATTGGATTATGGAAAACATGGCTTGTGAATTGATTCCTTCGATAAAAACTAACTTATGGGTCCTCTCTTTATATTATTGTGTTGTTCATAGCGAATGATTTGGTATCTTTGGAGTTTAAGGGTTTATTATGAAATTTTATATTTACTCTATCTTATATCTACTAAGATTTACAAGAAACTTAGAATTTGTCCAAATATTTATCATTGGGCTGAGAGGTGCATTCTACAACCCAATATGAGGGTGATATGTGATTTCGTCCATGGTTAACCTCAAATTTACATGTGTCCCCTTTAAAATAAAAATCAAATATATAATAAATGAAAAAACAACGTCGACTATAATAAAAATAGAAATAAATCTAAAATATAGAGATAAATCTACATATTTTAGGTTTAATTAAAAGCATTACTCTCATCCTTGTTACAACACAATATGAAGGAGATGTGGTACAAATATTTCACTTTCACTCTCAAAGCCATAAATAAATTATTTTGATGTTTATGTTAAATAACATGATTTTATATCAACTTTAGAGAGATAAAATAAATAAAAGGAAAGAAAGGAAAACAAATCTTATTTTCCCCTTCTAAATTTTGCAATATAAGACTTTAAATTGTTTGAGTATTCATGTTAACTAATATATTTTAATATGAGCTTCATGTATATATGTTAACAATAGTAAAATATGTCAATGCCCAAAATAAAGAACTAATTAAAAGCAAAATAATTCAATTACTTCTTAATCCTAAATATTTAAATGCCAAGTAACTAAAAGTAAAATAATTCAATTACTTCCTAATCCTAATAGGATGGAGATGTGTAATTCTTAATAGGAAATTAATATGTGAAATTAAAAAATAATAATAATAAATAAAATATTAGGTGATAAATAAAAGCTTTTATATGCAAGGTTAAATAATATTGACATATATTTAAAAAAATATTAATAGTACAAAAATATTTTAATATGAAAAATTTGGTCATAATAAAATATTTTAGAACCATATTATGTAAAAATATCAACTTCAATATATATATATATATATTGGGTAAACACCCATGGGGATTTGAACCCACTCACAATTTACATATTACTTCATAACACGATGATAACTAATTGAGTTGCCCCCATAGGCTGCAATTATAAAAAAGATAATTCTAATGACTAAAACTGTTTAAATTTTTTCAGTGTAAGCTAATTATTTTACATTTTAGTCTTTTTTCAAGTATGTTTTTTCTGTCATTTTTGTCTAAAATGTTGAAATTACAAATCTAAGTTGTGCAGTTTACATAATCCAAGTGTCCAAAAAAACTTATTAATGTATGCATTAAAAAATGCACACACATATATAAACCTCCAAGCAACATTAAATCTCTTAATATGCAAAAAACTTTTCATGTTTTACACTTTAAAGTGATTTGCATATCAATATATATGATCTCTCTGGGAGTTTAGTAAATATGTAGTTCTTAATAATATAAATAATATTACTAAGAACTCGTAGAGATTCATCTTAATTGTCAATTTACTAAGTATTAAGTGTTGTAAAGAATCAAATCCATGAAATATAAACATTTTTTCAAAATTTATATTAAAATTAAAGTTTAAAAAAATTAATTTCTCTTTCAAAATTAAATAAATTTATAATAATATTAAATAAAATTATACTTCTAATTTATTATTATATATAAGTTTTACCGATCATTTTCCAAACTAACACCACTAACGGCCTCATAACTTTACGTCAACATAATCCCAATATATATGTAACATTCAATTATTTTACCAATCATTTTCCAAACTAACCACTAAAGGCCTCATAACTTTACGTCAACATATCCCCAATAGTTACTGCATCAATTTAGTAAACTTCAGCTCCCGCTTACCCAAAAAGGAAGATACCTGCAAAAACATTAACTCCTTAGGATTGGCTTAATTATCATCAATATGATTATGGTTCCCACATTCCTTCTCTTAATCATAATTCTTTCTCATAAAGAAAATAATATAACTCTCGCTCAAAATTAACGTAATAGAGAAGAGAAATTTTTTAAATTTATCTTTTAACTTAGTGCAGGGCCCACATCAACTTTTTAATGAATATGTTTAGTAGAGGAAATTTTTTAAATATCTTTTTGGTTAGTTTTGATGAGTGCATGTGTGGTTGGTGTATTTGTGAAGTTTTTGTTGGTTTGTATGGTGTTTTAGAATAATTTAATAGTTTCTCTAACATATCAACTTGTAATTCAAATTTTAATTACAAAGTATCATAATAATTATATTTATAATATATTTTGAACACTTATACATATAAAACCATAAACTAAAAACATGTGTTTTAAAAATTATCTATTTAAATTAGAGGAGTAGATAGTTATATCTTTTTATTATATTTAATAATATAATTTTAGTATTTAATTTTTTTTGCTAAAAAAATTACAAATAGGTTAGATTTGTACTTGTGTGGTATACGCGTCAATTCCGGTTGATGCACTATAACCCCTAGGTGAGCTAAGTGTACCCTCCTTACACATGCTCACAATGAGGGGCTTTAATCTTGAATCACACTTTACATAAACTTCATAACATAGAAAATTGAGAATTTTTTTACCTGTAAATAATTAATAAAAATACATAGTTTAAAATTATCGTTATACATTTAAAATATTAAAGTTTTTATTTTTTTTTTTTTTTTTTTTTTTTATTTTTTTTAAATAATTATTTTAATGTGTCATATAAGCCTATTATAATTATTGTGATAGTTTTGTATGTTAAGATTTTTAATAGTAACATAAAGTTACACAAGTATTTATATGTTGTTGTTTGTTAGTGCCCTACCATTTGGGAAACCATATTACTTACATAACATCATTTTGTCTAAAAGGAAACTCTCCAAAAAGATAATGTTCACTCTGAAAAAATTGAAAATGTCTAGAGACTTCAAAAGAGCCCATTAATAGTAACCAGCTAAGAAATTTAATAGTGTTCATCCTACCACATTGTAATTAAAATAAAAAGAAACTAGTGAAAGAGAAGCATAAAATATTAAACAAAGTGAGATTTATCCACTTAATGGGATGATGAGCTCCCAAACCAAGGCAACATGTAGGTGAACCTAGATCTACAACCTCCTCTACATGTATTAGTTGCTCCCTTAGGTCCTTGAGTTGCAACACAATGTCAACCCACACCAACATGATCTCTTCTTTCACATCATTTCTGTCCAACAGAACCATACCTAGAAGAGACTTCATGCTCTACTATAAGTCAGTTGTGTAGACATACTGATTTTGTTTGCCACGTGTGTGGCCAACATTTGCAATGCAAGTAGAAACAATCACCCTATCCTTAGAGTCTAATAAACTTTGATGCTCCACTCACAGGTCATCTTCCACTTTGTCAATTTGGGCTCGAATGCGTTGAGGGATTTGTTCCCTATAGATCATAAACGAAGTTGCCACACATGAACATGAAGGAGATCCATTTGGTGAACCCTTACCTCCTCCCCCGCATCGATAATGAGTCCATTGCCGAACCATCTCTAATGATGCAATTTTTTAATAGAGAGATCTAGAACCAGACCACAAGAGAGGGGATAACTAAGAACAAGGATATGATGCGAAAAGGGAGAGAATAGAGCTTAGACCCATGTCCAATGAGGAAAAGCAACAAAGAGGGATGAAAAGTAACTTGCTCATTTAATGGACCACGGCTGAACCAACACCACCACCAAAAGGAATAATTGTAGGCAGATGCAAATGATAATAAGAACAGGACCACAAGAGGCCATAAGATTGCCATAGAATGGAAAAATCTAAAAACAATACTAAAGAGCCCTGAGCACTTGATTGCGAGAAGCAACAAGCAATACTGGGTGCGGTGAGAAGCATGCAACCATCATAATATTCCTATGGATTAAACTTGCTATATTAAATGCCCACTTGCAACTATCATAATATCCCTATGGATTAAACTTGCTATATTAAATACCCACTTGCAACCATGAATTCACATGCATGATGGGATACCAAAAATAACCATTGAAATTAGGTGGTGACTTTACACTCTCTCCTTAAGAAAGTTGTTATTAACATCTTTATTGTTCACATTACATAAAGCTTCCTTTCTCACTCGTGTATATATATATATAATTTTGATTCTAAAAATAACATATATAATTTATTTTAATTAAAATAAAATAAACGAAAATAACATAATTTCAAATTATTTTAATAAAATTCAATATCTTAAATCCCCTTAGAAACCCTCAAATTTTCAAATTTTCTAAAACCGTGCGGAAACTATATATCCTTAAGAGTTCTTAATTTCTCAAAGCAAACAACAAAGACTATATCCTTATGACTTCTTAATTTCTCAAACCAAACCATGAGGGAAATATTTAAAACTATGTAGAGAACCTAATAAAAAAATAAAAATCATTTTAAATATTTTTTTATATCATTCTATAAAACAAACCATATTTATAAAATTATAATTCATTCATTTTAAATAACTTTTATTCGAGACTCTGAAAAACAAACCATATTTACAAAAGTATAATTCATTTTAAATAATGCTTATGTTAAACCCCAAAAACCGAAGACAAATAAAAATCCATAGTAACTTGCGTCATAACCAAGCCATTGAAATTCTCACTCAGCTATGCACTACGTTAAATAATACTGATACTGAATATGAAGTGAAAATACCACCAATGAACACGAACAATGCAACAAACAAAATAGAGTGCATTGGGAAGAGCAAGCTACACTCATGCATGACCATTACCCATGTGCTCCATCCTTTATTGTTGCCTGCACTCACATCCAAAAGGCGAAAGTAATTGTATCTTGATTGTGCTGTACTACGGATAAACCTGCAAACTTACCACTTTTTTATTTTTAAATTTATTTATTGTGTGAGTGAGTATGAGTACGACGGGGGAACAGGAAGTCTGTGAGAGATTGATATATTTCAGCGGTGATAATATGTTTCAGCTGAATGCTGAATGATTGTAGTTGAGTTGAGTTGGTCCACACCCACCTGAAATTGAATTGAGAGCTTCTCTATATCCAATCAATCTTCATTTCCTCTGTATTATGTCTTCTCCATCTACACATAAAACATATGTAAACTCCGAGGATAATGTTACAAGAGTCATGACCAATTCCGGATACCCAGTAGACAGATTGCCAAGCCAGGAATTTTGAGGTGTAGATTTTTGTATTAAAGGATCCGGGCTTGTGGGTTGCAGATCTGGCACTGAACTAAACAAAAACAAGACATGTGGAATAGAGACTGGAGACCCATTATCTTCTTACTAGTAGTACTGGCAGTGCATGCTTCATATGCATTGGAATGTCAGGATACCCGCTGCAAGTCCGAGGAATGTGACGAGGATGGAGAATGCATATGCAAGCTTCCTGTTCCCTCCTCTATACTCGATGGTGATCGTCTATATTATGGGTAAAAACCCATTGATTATACTCTGTGATATGTTCTGTTCTTTGTCTAATTTTGTTTCAGCGTGAACATTGAGTAGTATAGGAAGAGTGAGTTTGATTTTGAGCTTCCTTGCCTGCCTAGTTACAAGATAAGGATGCAGATTGACTTGAGGGAAGGGGAATTATTGTTTTGTGTTCAGGGGTAAATTTTGTGACAAGGAGCAAGTGATGTGTGATGGGACAAATTCATTCTGGTGTGAGCATGGAGGGCGCTGCAATGAGATTATCCAGGGAGAGAACTACACTTGCAACTGCCCACCTGGATTTATTGGAGAGCATTGTGAACACAGTGGAGCTCCCTGTGGAAATATGTTTTGCTTTCACCAAGCAGAATGTATAAAAGAAGACAGCCTGTGTGATTGCCCTCCCAATTGGCGAGGAAATGCTAACTGCTCTTTGCCAACTAAAATTGGTAACTCATCCTTCTTTCTCTGTTCATTTTCGTGTCTTGTCTTGTCTTTTCATGGAACTTATCAACAATGGCCGATTAGCATTTCACAAGATAGACTCAGCGAAGCTGCGGCCTGCCCCTAATGTTCAAACATGAATCCATGTGATTTTGCAAGCTATCTTATTACAGAGGCATATCCCTATGTTGGGATTTTGTTCCAGATTCATACTTTCCTGTTCCTCAAGATAACAAGCTATCACCATTAACTGTTGATGACTTTGCTATAAATATAGACTATAATAAAGATTGTTCAGTGTGAGTGCCAGCTCGACCCAATTTGCAAGGGGGGATAACTTCTTTGCAAATTGCTGCAAATGGGGTGATGCCGCCTGGAATAATGCTTGCGGAGCCTTTACTTGAATGGTGCTTGAAGCCATTTGCTGCGGAGCCATACTTGAATGGTGCATGAAGCATTTGCAGAGCTGGCAGTGGCACTATTCCAGATGGCATTAACTGAATGGTGCTACCTGCCATTTGCAGCCATTGCAGAGCTGTTATCCTTCTCGCAAATCCAGTTAAGCTGGCACTCGTTCAACAATTTTTATCCTCACTCTATGAATATGCACCTTCTAATTTCTGATTTCTCACAAAACAATTACAGAACTTTCGGTAAACCTCTTGTTGTTGTTGGTGACGTCTACTACCATAAGATGGACTGTAAGCAACCTAAAGTGCTGTAATTAGAAGAAAGACTTTAGATTTTTTGTAATTACATGGAAACATTCCTGATTGTTCAGTAGGAAGTCAAAATCATTTCCAAGTAAAATGTTTCAACTATAATCATAAATTGTGCTAGTAGTGTCATAAATTTTACTTAGCAGTAGCATTTTTAACTTGTTGCCAACAGTGAATATTTATTTTTCAGTTGATGCCAAAATCTCTGAAATAAATGCAGAATTTGAAGCACTTCCTGTGACTGGTCATTTTCATTTAAATCTTTGTCGTTAACATGAATGGCATTTCCTACTGCCGGTTTTAACTTTCCAGAAATTAGGAAAAATCTCTGTATGTTTTCTCTACCTCTGTCAGACATGCTATCCTTTAGCTCATCTGGTTTCTTTTAGTTTTAAGGGTAGGTTCCCCTTCAACTCTTTTATTCATCCGACTTGACCAAAAGTTGGGCCACTTCATCTTGAAGCTGCTTCTTCTAGATTTTCCACTGGCATCTGAACCTCTGTTCTTGTTTAGTTATCTGCCGTTTGAGATCCAAAAGATTTAACTTATCTGCCAATGGGTTGCACCCATTGAATCTTTCATTTCATCTTCCAGTCCAGGGTTGAGATCTTTGGTCCTAATGATTACTTCTTTCCAAGCATCTATCCAACATATATTCAGCCTGCCTAGCAATGTCTGTTACAACCAAGTAGAGTCAATATTATTTGTATTTCAAGAAGTGTTGTGTGTGATTATATTGTATTGTTGCCTATTATACATCAACAAATTTTCCTGGTTCGTGCCCACATCTTTGCTCCCTTAGTTGATGACTTGATATAGACTAAATCCAGTTTCTATTCTACCACATTTGTAATTGGACTAGGTATGGTATTCATTCCCTTCCATATTTGGTTTCCAGTTGAAACATTGTATGCAACAGATGTTTCTCTAGAGTCTACATGTCCAAATTGCTCTTTTATTAATAAACCCTCTAGAAGACTTCATTGCCAAATTAGTGACCTTTCTTTTCAGTAGTGTTGAACTCCAGCCTATGATCCAGTCTACTATGGATTGGTATCCCTTTTCTTGGTAAGATCAGGCCTTTTATATTACTATCAAAAAGATGTATATAGATAAGTATTGCAACTTACTGGTCTGCCACTTGGGAAACCAGACCAGTAGCATAAGTTCAAAAGTTTATAGTTGCATATCTCATAGGCTATTAGACTATCTTTCAGACTGTAAAAAGAACTGGAAAATAAACTAAACCAAAAGATGACAGTCTTGATGATGGCAGTGCCATCATAGAAACCTTGTTTAAAACATCTGGCTTGCTTGTCATTACCCTGTAGGAGAATCCAGCGGGATCGGTGGCTGCAGCTCACTGTCATCGTCCGAGGAAGAAAAAACAAAGTTTGCCAATTTCTTGGCAAGAACATAAACTTTCTTGTTTAATCTGTCCACTTTGTCCATTAGTTCAGCCATGCAGATCATTATTTCTTATTGAGTGTCTGCATGGTCTAGAAGAACCTTGCCCATAACAGTTTTGATATGCCAATATAAGTTGAAAGTTTGCATTTAGGAGGAATAGCAGACTCTGGTAGAGTTTCCTATTTCAGGTATCCAGTTCCTGGTAGGCTGATCAACCTACATGGTCGGAATGAATCTTCTAACCTGTTTGACTTGGTCTTCGACATCAGAAATCACTCTTTAAACCACTCCAGGGATGATTCCCTTATATCTTGCCATGGTGGAGTGAGCAGTGGCTTGAGCACGGGTTTGGCTCATAGAGGGGGGAGATGTATCAAGGGCTGCAGAGGGGGTAAGATGACCTCTTCTGCCTCCTTGCTCATTGGAGGAAAGCGGATGCCTAACCATGAAATGTGGAGAACAAGGATGGGGGAAACAAAGGGGGAAAACACATTAAGGGAGGGAGAGCTTGAAGCTTGGGATGAGGCCGAGAGGAGATACAGGGGAAAGATCAGAGGTGGGCCAGAAGTAGAATCAAGAGAGGTGGTAGTGTAGCGACATGAAAAGAGCTAGAGAAAACCTAACCTTCAACAAACCAGGCAGAGAGTGATCAGTGTGACACAAGATAAGAACCACGAGCAATAGGCTTAAAAGGGGGACTAAAGGAATAGACCACCCAAAATTAACAGACCAAGGGGGAGGAAAAATAACTAGAACGCCACTATCCTAGGATGCAAGCAAAAAATCAAGAATAGGAATTTTACTAATGAAGCACTGTTCATAACAAAGATAATTATGATATCGAACCTGAAACTCGTCAGTAGTGCCGGTAACGATCTAGAGGTGACACACCTAGTGTTGTTTAGTTTCCAATTGAAGACCACAATGAAGCTAACATACAACGATAGCTCCATTGTAGAATCCACATTGGCTTGTACTCCCTTTAAACTATTATTTTTGGCCCCTAAAATTTTGGTTCTAAATTTTCAGCTCAGAATCTTTTTAGCCTTAAAATTTTGGCCCCTAAATTTTTAGGCCCTAGAAATTTCGGCCCTTTAAGGCAAGCCCCTACGGTTAGGGTTTCAAGCAAAATTCAACTAGGGCTTGGACGTTGGACTAATTTGAAGTTGTTTCACCTTCCTGAGCTTTCATACATCGAAATCTAGTAATTTGCATGGTTGAAATTGCTTCCCTAGGGTTGACGTCACCAACCCTAGGTAATTCTAGGGCTAGAAAATCCCTAATTCTACACTAAGGCTTCAACTTAGGGTCACTTGAAGGCTTTTGGCTCCTTTTATTGATCATTCCAAATTTCATAAGCCTTTTCTCGGTCTTATGTGCCTTTGTGAGCCTTTATCATTGCTTATCTCTTAAACTCTAGGCCATAAATACTTTTGATAGGCCCCTTGGAGAGCATGTTATTCCTTGTTTCACTAGATTGGGCCTTGTTCTTAGTTGGAGATCTCTCCTTGAGTCTTTTGTCCTTGTCTCGTAAGATTGAGCCTTGTCCTTAGTTTGAGTATCTCAGGGAAACCTGTTCAACATCCTTTATAGGTTCCTTTGAGGGTGTGCTTCTCCTTATTACATATAATTGAGCCTTGTTCTTAGTCTAAGCACCTCGTCTGAACCTATTCAATTGTCACCTTTGAATCCTATACTAAGAATATCCTCTAGGTGACCTAAACCAGGGAGCATCCCTTGTGGTGAAAATCCTCTAAAGAGCAAGAGGTGGTGTGCTATAATGACAATGGGCCTCCACCTCATTGTTGTCCCTTGGTCCAGTTGTTGTCTTGTGAGCTCCCCTCACAAGACCTCCTAGATATTGAGGCAACATTTTTGGTGCCATTGTTGGGGAGGAGTTGAGTCAACCTCCTTGTAATCTAAAGACTAAGCTCTTATGCCATAGACAAGGATAAATCTGCTCAATTGGTGATTCTGTTGAAGGAACGAGTCTTTGTTTCTTTTAATATTTTAGGGAACGAAGACTTGATGTTTGCAAGGTGAGGCATGCACCATTGCAAAGGCATTTAAAGCTCACTTTGGAAACTTCATCATGAAAAGATTCAACATTGCACTTATAATCAATCTTGAAGCATTATTGCTAAGGTGGCCACAACCGCTATATAAGAAGAATGTGAATTTGAAGTTCCTTGTGAGAGCCACAAAGAAAAAAAGTACCACAAAATCTCATAATAATAATGAGCATGTTGCTGAAGATCAACATGAGGCATTTCTATGTGCATCAAATCATGAATGCTATCCTAATGAATGGAAGGGCCTCTTCTACATGTTTCATTATGATGATTTTTAGCCTATCAAGGAAGGTGTTGTGAATGCTTAAGAGGAGGTTGATGTCAATCTAAAGGAGCCTCTTAGCAGCCATGATATAGTAAAAATCGGAGAGTATTCTCAACCCCTTGACTTTTTTCAAAAGGGGCTTTTCTTAATGTTTGACCAAGACAACCCTAGATGTAGCATTGAGGACAATGGTGGAGAAAAAGAGGCATGTTCTTTTGTTGCTTATGATGAAGAAGACCATTACCCTGATTTGAAGGAAAAGCTAATTTCCCAACTTGAAGACAAGGGACTATGGTTCTTCCTGAAGTATGAAGATTCTTTCCTGCCTTGCATCTTCTATAATGATTAGGAATATGTGATTCTTTCCTGCCTTGCATCTTCTATAATGATTAGGAAGATGTGATTGTTGATGTATTTGAGCCATCCTTACATCCTCCTATTGTCATCCTTCGGTCAAGTTTAGGTCACATAAGTTTTCAACATGATGAGTCGATGTTGCTTGACCCTTTTGTACTTGATTGTTGTAACAAGAAGCCAGATAGTCAATGTCTTGTCCTCCAACCATCTTTCTCCTCATGCCACTCATAACATGTCCCTAGGGACATCAATGAGAGTTGTATGCCAGAGATAGCTATTGGATGAGAATTCTTAAAATTGATAATTGATTACTTCATATTTTGTCTACGAAAAGGAATCGACGAGTGTAGGAAAAATGTGGGCTCTCCCTTGTCATCTTATGTCCCTTCTCATGGTAGTAGAATTGATCCATGGACGATTTATTTTGGCACCTCCCACCCTTATGACATAGATCTAGCATTTGAGGATTGTGATGTTTCCTTGTTTAATCTTATGATTAATCATAGGGTTAAGAGGTATGATATAAATCTAATGATATGTTGGGTACATTGGTTACATGGTTATACTTAGGTGATGTATTGTATGTTAGCATAGAATAGAGTAGATAGTTGCATTGCATTTGTGTGAGCATATCACTTATTGATTTTATCATTCATTGTAGAGTATTTATTTTTTGTTCAAATTTCATTATTATCATAGAAAACCAGGGTGATAACCAACACCTAGTGGACATGCTCCCAAACAAGTTGATTTGAGTGTGCAGGTAATAGGTCTATGAGCCTAGGGATCGCTGGATTTCCCATGAACTCTCCGTTTGAGCATGTGGATCATGTGCTCTATGGTGAGCTCATGTCCCCAAGTTGGTGCTAGATTGTTTGTATATGAAGGAAGCTCCACAGATTCACAGATTTGAGTCGACGTTTCCGAACCTCCATCTGGGTCCATCTTCAAGACATGATTGAGATGTTTAAGGGAATCTAAGCTAAAGGTAGAATGGAATGGGAGTGGGGGGTGACGGTCTGAATAAAGGGAAGGGCAAGAGAGAGACATAAAAATTGAGAGAAAAAGAGATATATGACAAATGAAGGAAGGTAAATTTTTTTGGGATAAAATCAATATAATATAATTTTATTTTATAGTGTCAAGGAGGGGTGACCAATTTTTATTGATCTCAAGGCTATTGTCTCGATTAATATTATTAGGGTGTTTTTGATCTCAAGGGCTTCCCTTACCTGTCGTCTATAATAATGATTTTCTATAGCAAGGATTTTGGTGTTTTCTAGGTTGACATGGTGTTTAGTGTTCATGGCATGCTCAACAACAATTGAGTTCTTGGATCTCTCATGTCTTAAGTCTGCACCATGTTCATTAATTCTTTCTTTTAGGGAACACCTAGTTTCACCAATATAACATTTGCCACAAGAGCATTCTATCTTGTAAACACCTTTGAATTGGAAATGGTCAATGTTATCCTTTACAAAGTTCATAATTTGTCTTATGATGGTATGAGGTCTAAAACATGTTTTGATTTCTTTTCTCTTCAAGACATTGGCAATCTTGTTAGTGGTTCCTTTGAGGTAAGGTAGTAAAGCAGTCTTGCAAGGGATTTGGATGTTCGAGTT
Organism: Pinus taeda; assembly: GCA_000404065.3. NCBI lineage: Eukaryota > Viridiplantae > Streptophyta > Pinopsida > Pinales > Pinaceae > Pinus > Pinus taeda. The sequence goes on from APFE031219414.1 coordinate 67,186, forward strand.
AGGATTATTATTATTAGGTATATGTGCTTTTTGAAGGGCATCATCAATATATTTCTTCCTATGCCCAAGGGTTACTGAAGACTTTAATTAGGTGCTCTAACTCATTAGATTGATGGTTAGTACCAGAGATTTGAAAAGCTCTATAGGCCAAGGTTTTAATGACACCAATCTTTTGTAATGGATGATTATGAGAGTCAACGTGGATGTTGTTTTCTGTGTGGGTTTTCTTTCAGTAAACCTTATGATCAAGCTTTCCATCAGGTTTTCTTACGATAAGAATATCCAGGAAGGGGATGCATCCATTTTCTTCTATCTCCATAGTAGATTGAATATCATTAGAAATGTTGTTGAGGTATTATAGAATTTTTTCCAATTCTTCCTTACCATGCGGCCAACTGACATTAGTGTCGTCGACAAATCTTTTCTAGATTTTAGGCTTAAGGTGATATGTATTAAGTTTCTTGCTTTCAAACATCTCCATGTAAAGGTTGGCCACTATAGGGGAAAGTGGGGATCCCATTGCAATACCACTGGTCTGTTCATAAAATTCCCCTCTAAAACTGGGAAATGTGGATCTTAGACAAACTTCTGCTAGTCTTGCTATTACAGGGTTAGCCACATCTTTAACAACCTGAATGGCTTCATCAAGTGGAATTTTTGAAAAGAGGGATACCACATCAAAGCTAATAATCATATCATTAGGGTTGATTCTTTCCTCCTTAATTAGTTGTACAAAGTGGGTAACCCCATAGGAGAAATATTTTCTCCTATATTTGATAGCCAACCAGACAACCAACTAGCTAATGGCCCCTGATATTCACTTCTTAGTGATGATATGTCGTGTGCCTCCGCCATCTGCATCAGCCACATACATCTCACCATCGACATTTCCTCTTGGATGAAGGTGGGTTGTTTTCAAAAGTTACTTGGATCATTTTACAGTTGAGTGCTTATACTTGTTTGTTTTGGGCATTTAGCATGGATAAAGGAGTGATGTGGAAGATTAACCGACCTTGACTGTAAATTTGTTCTCTCACCTTTTAAGCTCCAAACATCAAAATGCATCTAAAGATCTCCAAACATCTACGAAAGCTCAAGTGCGAGTTCCTCTAAGGAGGCTGAAACTCCAATGTGTGATGATCATTTGATTCAAATGACAAGTTCTCTATTTATATGAGGCATTCAAATGCCCTATTAGCATATAAGCCCCTACAAAATGATAAAATAATTTGTAAAACATGTCTAGGTCACAAGCTGACCTAGTAGCCTTTGTAAAATATGATTTATCTCCACATGTGCAAGCCGTAGTGATGATGTCATGCAAGCGTAGGCTTGGTTAGGGCAAGCGTTGATCTCCTCAAGTGCCATGACAAGTATATGGGGGATCTAGAATCATAATCTACGGGTTGGCCCCTAGATCTCTTTGAAAATCATCTTGAAGACCACAAAATTGGGTCTCATGGGTCTCCGAGTGGTGAATAACTCTGATTTTGCTCCAATGTTGAGGGCACTGAAGATGGTGCTATCCTTCCTATGTATCAAGGCATGAGACAAACCTCATATGGGCCTTGGATCAACTACCAAACCTTGTGATCATTGCTAAGCCAGCTGGTCTCATTACATCATCCATGAATAAAAAAGCTATATGCTAGAATGATGTGGGTGTTGAAGGTGCCCATGGTTATGAATGATGCTCTATAACTATCCAGAGCCCCATGGCTCTCAATGCAGCACATTTGGGTGTCAATATGTCCTTCTGGAGGACCTGGACCCCAGTTAAGTTGCCCAGAACTATAGATGGAACCACTTGCCAATCACACATAATATCCAGTGCTGCAAGTTTCACCATCAGATACATTAATCATTATTGCATCTAAGTGAACCAAGCTTGAAAGAAATGGGAAAATTAACACTTTATATAAGGCTTCTCTTCCAAAATTGGGGCCTTAGTCACGTAATGGTGTTACCTCCCTAGGTAGGAGTGGTTAATAGATGACCCTATTAGGTGGTGTCAACTCCCAAGGGGAAGTGACATCCTTGGTCCAACCTTCATTCGATAGGTGCCATGTGAATGATGATGGAACGAAGGGGAAAATACTTCATGGTCAAGTGCCATGGTCAAAGGGGCTGGCTGTGATGGAGTACCTCATCCTAGGTGTATAGATGTGACTAGGGAGCAATCATGGATGCATTATTTACATCAACCTTTGTTTTTCCACCCCTTTAAATGCCTCTTACTTTTTCTTGATTCTTCTTTGTATTACTGCTCGTAGCTCAAGGAATAGGAGCTTGCTTTGTATGATGTATACTAGTTATTACCCCTTTAAGGATGGGGTAGTTCATTGCCCATCAGGGGTTGGGACATGTAAGGGTTCCTTGTTTTCTATGAGATAGGGAAGCATTGGCCCAGGAACTGGGTGATGGCCATATGAGAGAGGTAGAGATCATGCTTGGATTTCGCCCACATACTAATTTATAAGTCCTACCCATCTTTTTCATTTGATTTTTTTTTTTTTTTTTTTTCTTGTTGCCATCATATGCTCTTTCCATTTCTTTTGCTATGTCAATATCCCAGGGTGCATTTCCAGGCCCTACCTAGGTATGAGGATGTGTGGGTACCAAATGCAAAGAACCAATGATCAGTTGAACCCGAAGAAGGGAGGTGGAATAGGTGCTCATAATGTAAGATGGAAAGTGGTAAGTATGGAATATGGGGAGATAGGGCTACACTATCTTAATCACGGCTTCCCAAGTAGTGCCCCATCCTAAAACCATGGGCCATTAGGGGAGGTTCCATTGGACTAGGATTGAAAATGAACCCCCCATTTAAGATGAGGGAACAAGATTATGACCAAGACCCTCTTTTCTTCCAAGTTACCCCATAATCCATGTCAAAATGCCTAAATACAAACAAACATAAACACATGATTGCAAAATGAATAAAGTATTTTTTCATCAGAAGCCCACCTTCAAACATGCGCTATTGACAAATGGGCGAGGAGACATATGACTGATGTAGGTGACAAACATATGAATGGCACGTCACATCGGCTACAAGGTGGCTGTCAGGGGCTGCTGGCTAGAAGAGATGAATAGGGGAAAATTTTCTCCTAGGGGTCACCCACTTTTGGTGGTTAAAGTCTAGCTCCAACTAGGACATGAGCTAATCTTAGAGCGCATGATCCATGTACTCGAAGAGGGAGTTCATGAGAACTCCAACAATATACTGGGACCGCAGAACTGTAACTTGCAAACTACAATACAACTATTTGGGAGCATGTGCACTTGGCGTACTATAATCACCCATCTTTTTCATAAAGAAATAATCCATATAGAAATGTAAATCTATGCTAAATGCAAGTCTAATCTACATGCAATTTAATCTAACATGAGAACATGATATGATCATATTAGCTATGAAAAAATAATATGCAATGCATCTACACTACCATGCATAACATGTAAAATCACTTCCCATCGGGATAATTCTCCTTAGGATTTGGTCATTCACAAGGAGGGGAATTAGTTCTCCTTCAAGAGTCTCAAGGTGATAGGAATTAATACCTGTTATATCCAATATTCTATAGGGAGCAATCCACAAATTGTCAAGATTTTTGTGCATGCCAAGATTTTCCCTCGTCTTGTCCCATAAGAGGACCATGGTCTCGAGCTCCAAGGCTCTAACGCTAGCTTATCTGTTGAACATATTCTTCATATTTTCTTGGTTTCCTCCTATTTGGTCAATAGTCTTCATATGCATCTCTTCAACTTCTATGATTTGGTCAATCCTTGATTGTATAGAATCTTGCTGGTCAGGGAATGTTTTCAAGCATTGTAGCATAGGTAATTTCAATTGAATAGGTAGCTTCACCTCAGCCCCATATACCAACTAAAATGGGCTATAACCAATAGAGGATCTTATTGTATTGTGGTCAACCCACAAAGCATATTTGATTTAACTATCCCAATTCTTCTTGTCCTCTTCCATTGTTCTTTTGATGTTGTTTATGAGGTTCTTATGGTTAGACTCAACCTGACCATTTCCTTGAGGGTAGTAATTAGATGAGTGTGCTAGAACAATTCCATAGTCACAACACACTCATGCCAACGCCATAGAGTTGAATGCTTTGGCGTTGTTAGTCATGATCTTGGTGGGGACACCAAACCTTGTGATGATTCTCTCCTCAAGGAAATCCAGAACAACTTGATCAGTGGCTCTTTTGGTAGGTATGGCCTCAACTCATTTTGTGAAATAGTCAATGGCTATAAGGATCCATTAGTGCCCATTGCTTGAGTTATCTTTGAACTCTCTAATGAAGTCAAGACCCCATTGTTGGAAAGGGGCTTCCACAGTGACACTCTTGAGGGGAAATGCAGGGAGCTATTGTTTACCAGCGAATAATTGGCGTGGTTGGCACTTTTTGACGTAGCTCAAAGCAGCAACAAAAATGGTAGGCCAATAATATCCTTTTCTTAATATTTTATGCATGGTGGTCCTAGTGGCATAGTCTCCCCCACAAAATCCTACATGGAACTATTTGATCAAGCCTTCAGAATCTATTTTGTTAACACACTAGAGAATAACCCCATTCGGGCTCATCCAACCAAGGCCATCTTGAGTTAAACAATATTTAGTGGCTTTCAGTCTCAGATGCCTCCTTTTGTGATCCACTAGTTGGGAAGGGGTAGATAAATTTTGCAAATAATAGATTATCTCATAATGCCATTCATCATTTTCAAGCTCAGTAGCAGTGGTGCATATCTGCTCTTCTTCACCTGCTTGATAGCCTCGCTATTATTTTCTATCAACATCTCAAATAATCCTTGCCCTTTAATGATCTTTTTGGGGCGGATTTCCAAATCATATTCTTGGATTTTCACAACCCATTTGCCTCTTGGTCTGAGGGAATCACTTTGGGATAAGACATCTTTCGTTGCGAGGTATGGGACGAAAGCTTGTATCCTATTCTACCCCACATATGCTAGGACTTACTTTAATGACTTTACAAGGGCGTAATCTTGCTTTTCAATCAGAGTGTACCTTGTATCCGTATCTCTCAATTGCTTGCTCATGAACATTGTGGGTCTTTCATTTCCATCATCATCTTTTTGCATCAAAATTCTCGCAATCGTGTCCTTGGATGAAAATGAATAAATGATAAAGCCCTTAGAATAATCGAGACTAATGAGTATAGGGACGAAGCTATCCTATTCTTGATTTCTTTTAAATACTTGTCCTTATCCCTATCCCAGATGTAGGGGACATCTTTCTTTAATAGGTTGTTCATTGCTTTGACAATTTCACGAAATTTGGGACAAATCTTCTTACAAAATTGATTTTGCTGAAAAATGATCTTAGAGCCCCTTTGTCCTTTGGGGAAGGGATTTTCTCAATGGCTTCTGTTCTCTTAGGCTTAATGCTAATCCCATCCTTAGAAATAATATACTCGAGTAATTTTCCGTGATCAACTTCATGTATGCATTTCTTAGGATTGAGTGAAATGTTGTACTGCCTACATTTTTCAAATACCTTCCTTAAATGCTTACACTGGTCATGTCTTTTTTTAGAACCAACTCAGAGCTTCTTGATATATTTCCATAAACTTCCCTATCAAATCCTGAAAGGTAAAATTCATAGCCCTTTGAAAGGTAGACCCAACATTTAGTAGTCTAAATGGCCTTTTAAGGAACTTGTACATTCCCCAAGGAGTTGTGAATGTAGTTTTCATTTGATCTTCTTCCTTAACCATAACTTGATTGTACCCTGAGAAACCATCAAGGAATGACATTAACTTGGAACATGTTATACGTTGTAACATATTTTCTATGTTTGGTAGAGGGTAATTGTCCTTAAGACAAACTTGATTTAGGTCCCTAAGTCTATACACATTCTAATGTTCCCAGTTTTCTTTCGGGTGACCACAGGATTGGAAATCCATGAAGAATTCCTAATAGCTTGGGAAATTATACCAGCATCAACCATTTTCTGGAGCTCTTCCTTAACCAAAGGGGCTAGCTTCAGATTCATCCTTCTCAATTTTTGTTTTACAGGCTTGGCTCTATTGAGTTTCTTGTGCAATCAAGACTAGAACAATTTTTCAACCTGATAACTACTTCTAATGATACAACATTACTTCTTTAGACCATTCCAATCATAAAGCAATTATACATGAAAAATTTCAACCATTCACTTCTACGATAGAGAAAAAATAAACAATAAGACAAGAGACCAGAGACACCAAAAATTAGGCCATCGGCTAGGGAAAAACCCATAAGGGGAAAACCCATCAAATCATTCCTTATGAGAGAGAGAGTTCAATTCATCACTTTGTACATGAAGATATCAAGACATAATCAGACGCTGACTAACAAGGTGACCTCCCATAGATGTCATGCCAACGAAAGGGCTAAATTAAAATATCACAAATCTGTCACAATTGGCATCACACCTTCACAAATGTCACAGAGACGATGAGCCTCAGATCTTTGTGACAACCCTCTGTTCTTCACATGTATCATAGAGATGACAAACCACATACTTCACAAAGAAGACAAACCTCTGTCCTTTGGAGTCATAGGACTTGCACATATAGAGCCACAGAACTCGTGCCTTTGGAGCCACAAAACTTGCACATATAGAGCCATAGAACTAGTGCCTTTGGGGCCACAAAACTCTCACATATAGAGCCACAAAACTCTTGCCTTTGGAGCCACAAAACTTGCACGAGCCACATAACTCGCAAATATAGAGCCACAAAAATCACACATATACAAAGAATAATGCCACAAATCTTCGCATGAAATGCCATAGGAATCTCGCATAATTACAAAGAATAATATTGCCTTAGACCTCACATAGAACATAGATGAGATCCAAAAATATGCCTTGGAGGTGAGATATTAGGGTCAATATATAGTTGTTCATTCATGTGAATAGATGTGACTGTTGGGCAGGCCGACATGTTCTAGGAGTTGACTTGAGCAAATTTAGGAGGAAAAATTCAAATTCAAATTTTCTATTTTCTTCACATGATGAAAATACTGACCATGGCTACCATATTTCCAACAGGCTCCTTCCTGGAGGGGAATTGTATGTTGTATAATTCAGGGCTATAGGATTTTAGGTCTTGACAATACCAAGCAAAGACATCTTTGAACGCCCTTAGTAATCTTTCTAATTCATCTCTTTCTTGTTTGGACACCCTTCCCTATCTTAACCATTTGAGGGGACGAAGGAGATCCCATATTGATTTCTATAATGTCAGATAGGTCCTGGGTTTCTTCTTTGACTTGACTTGTTGTCTCTACAAAACTGCCTCTCCCTAACTAGATCTCATTCACTATCATTTGGCTCCTCTTTTTTTTTTTGGAGAAAGCGCACTTTTTCTTTACGTTGTCAAAAACAGGGCAATGCTCAGAATAGTCAAAGTTAGCAAGACAATATATAGTATCCATCACACATCTTCCCAGCTGGAAATTTCCTCATCAGGGAGTTGAGAATTAGACGCAACCACAACAAGGGCATCAACTAGAGAGGTACTATTCCTAGGCACTTCTTCTATGGTAAAACTCTCAAATTCCTTAATGGTGCTTACAAGGTGATCTATATATGATATCAACTTTTCATTTTTAGTGCTAGAAGAGCCCTTAACTTGAGAAACAATAAAATCAGAGTCTCTTATAGCAACTATCCTACGGATTAGTTTTGATTGGGCCGCATCTAATCCCAATATCAACGCTTCATAATCAATGAACTCAAGCTTTAGGGAAAACAATTTGTAACTCATGGAAGGGGATATCAGAACGATACTTGCCTCGGACCCTGTCTTTGAGCAAGGTTCATAAAAGTTCGTAGTCCATACTCCCTCAGGCTCGGGTTAGGATCAATTTCATTCTTATATATCTTCCACTCACGAAACTCATAATCCTTTTCGAGTAGTTACTCCTTAGAAATGTAGAGAGCATGACCAAAGGTCTAGTGGGAGGTTGCCTGTATATGATAGTGTAAGAGTTTTATCCCATAGGGACCTCTGTGTAAAACTTATCTTCTTGCATGACACCTCCGAGGTCGACTGCCCATTGCTTGGATAGGAGCATTCCCCATTTGACAAGGAAGTTTATCGCTATTATGTCCATAGTCAAACCTCAGTAAGGATATCCCTCTAGGGATACCTTTTTCCTTTCTATGGTCCCACAAACCTCAAGTTCCTTAGAGCCAATTCTACATATATTCTCATATTTCATAGATATGTGCAAGTTGAAGCTTTGCATGATCCTTAGAGGCATAACACAAGTCATAGATCTAGAATCAAGAAAACAATCATGTAAGATGTAATCATTAAACCCAAGGGCTATGTAAAAGGGAGGGGATCCCGATTCATATTGTATGGTGTATATGACAATTGGGGGATCCATCTTAGCCTTATGAAAAGCTATTTGCTTTTCCTTTTCTTTGTCAATTTGGGAAAGAATAACGTTGTAATTGTGGCACATTTGAGGTCTCATTTTGGATCTCCCTTTGAAGTTTCGCCATGGGATCATGGAAATCTTCAATTACAACTTGAACAAATTCATGTTGTATTCCTTTAAGGGCTTGATCGACCTCAAGGGCTAGATCTTGAGCATGGAGGATGTTTGTTGGTTTCTTGTCTCTTGTTGTGTAGGCTATCTCTCCAACAAATGCTTGGAGGTAAATTGCGAGTGCTAAGTCATTTGGGGGCTTCAGTGTTTCGGAGATTATATCAACAAGAGTGTTCATCTTTGGTTGAATTCTTTGATAGGCTCGTCCTCCTCCCTTTTGATGGAGAGGAGATCTTTGTACTACTCAACCACATCCCTTTTTTTCACGCACCTTTCAGGAAGATAGTGAGAAACTCATCCCAAGAACCCAAAGAATTAAATGAGAGGGATAGGAACCAGTCTTGGGCATAATCCCTAAACGAGAGAGCGAACAAAGACATGGCCACGTCTTCTTCAAGCCAAGTTTTTTGTAGGATCTTCATCTTTTCTACCATAAAAGCATGGCACCATATCATAATGTTGAAGGAGAGGATGTGCAGTTCCTAGGATATTCCCAAAGTTTAGGGGATAAAATACACGTTGCACCTAGGGGGGGAACCCTTCTTCTCATGCTATCCCTATCCATGAAAGGAGTGTTAGGGGATCCCTCATCTCTCCTATGATATGTTAAGAAGGTTTGAGTGCCAACTTCCATTGTTAGCACTTATGAGAGTCGCTAGAAGAGGATCTTATCTTGCCGTTAGAGAAATTGCCTCGTCAAATGGGGAGAAAAGCCTAAATGCTTCAATCTAGGGGAAGATAGACTTGCTTCCTCTTCGGCAACGAGGCCAAAAATGTTTCCATGAAATCTAGTGGGCCTTGGAGAGGGAAACCCTACAAGTTGTAAACTAGACCAAGAGGCAACAATGGGGTAGTAGTCCACTGTCACCATAGCCAAAACGCCTTGCTCTTTACGAATTTTCACCGATGGGAAGATTCCTGGTAGGAGGAAAATCAATTATAATAGATATTCTAGGGTTGAAATGATCTCACTAGGAACTCTTCAAGAAAGACAAAATTTAATTTCAAGGCTTCACAAGGAAGCAATTCGCTTTCTATAAAGAGACCTAGAAATAAGGGCATAAGACCTAGGGTTTGATAAATTTGACGAGTGTTGGAGTAATTCAAGGTCAAGGCTAGGAGAAAAAGTTTCTTACAATGTATATCAACAATGCTAAGGCTTTTGAAACCTTCAAGGAAGCCCTTAAGTTGAAGGAAGGAAAACTAGGGTTTTCCTCTTAGGAAAACAACTAGGGCAAGGAATTTATGGGTGAAATTGAAGTAGATGCCCACCAAAATGATAGATTTAGTGGCAAATACTATCCTCGTGATGTTTAGGTTCCTCACTTAGCCTAAAAGGGACGAATTTGAGAGAGAGAAAATATGGAGAAAATTTAAGAATGATCAACAAGAAGTTGGATTAGTGCCTTGTCCCTTGGGAATATGGAGCCTAGGATGATAAATATTAGCCAAATTTGTTCCTAAGGAGGTCGAAATTTGATGCCCTAGCAATCAAATTTAAGCATTTACCCACTTAATGGAAAAATGAAATTTTATGGGAGAGCTACTAGGAGTTCACCACTAGGGCAATTCATTATATATTATGTATGAGTAATGCATGCAATATTCATCTATATAGCAATTCAAAATTGATCTTCAATAAATTAGGGCACAATTTAGCATAACCTAGAATCAATCATTCCATACATAAAACATGCAAGAAATAGATATTCAATAATAAAGTACACTTACAAGATAACTTGCAAGATTTCCATCCATTAGACCAAAGAATAGCTCCAAAGAATATCCAAAATTAGCAAACATCAAAATGCATCCAAATATCTCCAAACATGTACACAAGATCAAGTGCGAGTTCCTCTAAGGAGGTCAAAATCCCAATGTGTGATGATTGTTTGATTCAGATGACAAGTTCTCTTTTTATATGTGGCATTTGAATGCCCTATTAGCCTACAAGCCCCTACAAAATGATAAAATACTGTGCATAACATGTCTAGGTCACAAACTGACCTAATAGCCATTGTAAAATATGATTTATCTCCACATGTGCAAGCCGTATAGTGATTATGTTATGTGTTATTGCTCAAACTAGCCGGGAACCTAAAGGGGATCCCTAAAGGAAAAATGCTAGACCAAGGGCAAGAAATGGAGACTTAGCCCATTGTCATCTTATCCAAGGCTCCCTATTATTTACGAACTTTTACCAATGGGAGGAGACTCGGTATATTATGGAGTCATCAATGAAGGATAGATCAATGAGTGGATGTGGAGTGACCCAAAAGATTCCTTTCCAGAAGAGGTTGAAGGATAGAGCTTTCTTGCTTTTTAAGCAAGGTACAATGTCTTCTAGGAGAAGAATGGGAGGATTTAAGGATTAGGTTTAGAGAATATGACTTGTGAAAAAGTTTCCCAATCCCTAAAATCCTTATTGAAATTGGTATCCCGGATGGTTCTTGAAGAATTGTCTTTTCAAAGGTACGAGACCACACATGACCAAGTGGACCCAACCTAGATTAGGAGGTAAGAGTTTAGCAACCAATGATATTCTTAACCCGGACAAGGAAGGGGAAAGGATCAAAGAAAGAATATTCACTTAAAGGTGTTGAATTGATCCTATGAGGCACTAGCCTTGGGGACACTAGGGCAAAGTTTGATCTAAGAGCTAGGGCTTGGCTTTTCTCACAACTCCACCGTCAAAATGACTTCAAAATTGGAGGAGGCCTTGAGGAGACACCAACATAGGAGAGGCAAGGAGATTGAACTTTTTGGAGGGCTATTTTGTCGGGAAAATGATGCCCTAGGTGACCCAATTGGCTAGACCTAAGAAAATGTGAAAAAGAGTTGATTTTAAGTGACCACCTCTTGGTAGATCAGTACCTTAGAATTGGGAGAATGGAGTCTATGATAAATAAGAATGAGAACCTTGGTTCTTATTCAAGGAGGCCTCAAGACTACCTCGCTAGCCTTTTAGGACAAAGAGAAGCAATCTTGCAGCTTTTATACTTCGATGTGAAAAATGTGATGGCTTATCAAGATGAATTCATTGATAGAATTACCCCTAGGAGATTTCATTCAAATTACATGGGCCATACATTGAGAGATGCTATATAGAGACAAAATTCCACAATTTAAGCAGTGAATGCATGCAACAATTAGCCCTAAAAATAGCGAAAATCCCAATCCAATATATATGACAAAGTAAAACAAGAATAGAATTAAAAGCATGTACTTACATGTAATAGAACATAACCATCCACAATTTGACAATAGAGAATCTCCAAGATAAGATAAACCAAGTCCACACATCAAAATTCATCCATAAAGCTCCAATTCATCCTCCAAGAAAAAGTGCGAAATTCTCAAGAGAGAGAAGAGATCCAATCCAAAGTGATGATGAGAAAATGAACTCATCTCAGTTGTATTTATACACTAATGAGGAGTTCAAATTAGTCCCCTTGGCCTACATAAACCCCAAAAATAAAATAATGTGATAATAATTTAACTTTTGGTGACAAGCCCACCAAATTAGCTTACAAATGAAATAATAAGCCTCTTAAGAGGCCAGATGATGAATAATACATGTCATAGGGCCCTCCAAGAGGCCTGATGAGGTCCATGGGTGCCATAATGAAGAGTAGGGCCATCAAAAGTGATGGACAAGGGGCACAATAATAACCACATGGGTCTCCAAATGAGTCGAAGATGCCTTTAGATCGTCTGCAAGGCTCTGACAATGTTGTAGGGGATGCCACATCATCCTACAAGTCATGGGTCAGTTGCCAAGTGCATGGTATATCTGTGGGGCCGGCTGGGCAAAGGTAAACCAGGTGCATCTTCCTCGTCCAATAAGAGTATCTCAAGCATCTCTGACCATCCTCAGGGATCCATGGAATTTTGTATACTGCTGTGGAGGCCATGGCTCTCGACACACACCCTACATGTGCCAATGTAGCCCTCTAGATGATCAGGACCCCATATAGGGAGACCAAACCCAAGATGAAGACCATCTGCAATCCTGCATAAGATCTAATGTGTCCCCTAACCTTCCAGTACAACAAGTCATTAGAGAAATCAAGTAAATGAGCCTACCAACCATGGACCATGGGTGGGGACTTCATAATGTCTTGCCCTTCCATAATGGGCTTCGGGATGTGCTAATGTCTCCTAAACCCCAAATGGGGTTAACCAAGTATCCTATTAGGTGGTTTCTACTTTTGAAGGGGATAATATATTCAAGGTACATCCTTCAAAAGGTGGTGGCGTGTGACAGATAGGTGAATGAAGTAGGGGATGAGAAGGGGCGGCCTTGGGCCACATGCTAGGGTACAAGGGTAGCTAATAAAAGGGAATCCCACACTTGAGTTTATAATGTATAGGAGGTAGCAATTGTGGTACATGATGTGCCCCGACCTTGATTTTTCCACCCTTCTTTATATGCCTTTTGCCTTTTTATGATTTTCTTTGATTAATTACTCGAGGCTCAAGGGGTAAGAGCATGATGTATGAGATATAGCAGTGGATACCTCCTTTTAGGATAGGGTAGTTCATTTTCCACTTAGGGGTTGGGACAATCATGGGTTCCTATATGATGCAGGAGCATCCGGTTCAGAAATATCATTGTATTTTAGTAGACTTAGGGGGTCTTGTGTTTTCAAGGAAGTTGGTTTCTTGAGTATTAAATTAATGTAATTATTAAGGTTTCTAAGTAAGTTTATGAGAGATATTAAGAAAAGGAATTAATTAGATATTGTGAGGCATATTGTAAATGTTCTCGAATGATTGGAGAACATGAGAGATTTAGGCTAGTTAAGGTTCCATGAGAGATTGAGAGATTTGGGAATTAATTGTAAATCTTAGAGTAGGAATTGGTTTCATGGTTTGTGGAACTAGAGAGGATCTTTAGGGATTAGTTAAGTCAAAAGTGGACTTAGAGGATATTTAGGATTTAGTTCAAAAGATTAAGGATCTAAACCGAAATGGGTTACAAAACCTTTTGTATAAATGTAAGCCTAAAAGGCATATAGAGAGTTAGTTAGTTAGAGAGTTAGGAATTAGAGAAGATTGATTGTAGCCTACGGGTAGATAGAAGGAAGTAGTGTCAAGAGGCCATTATAGAAGATCAAGCCGAGAAGGAATTCATGGTGTAAATATTTATTTATTAATACAGAAGTGCAATTTCTGAGTTTGTGTGGTGTGTATTGAGTAATTGAATTATAAATTGTGTGGATTAGAGTAATTCTGCATAACGTAAGTGTGCAGGGAATTCAAAAGGAATCCGAGAGAGAGGACAATGCTCAGAGGAGTATTGCGATGATTGGACAGTGTTGGAGTGTGATTGAATAACCAAATCAAAGCTCAGGAGTGGTAGCATTTAAATAATATGTAGAACAAAGTTCAGGAAAGAGTCAAGTGGAAGAGCAATCGAAGATCGAAATCAGTGGAAGGAGGAAGTAATGAAGCAACAATGCACATGAACTGTTGGATCAGTTGGATCAATGAACAGGATTAATGGAAAATGAGTGGTGGAGATCTTATCGGAGATCTTATAGCAGAAGATTAAGTTAATAGATGGATGGATCACATTAAGGCATGTGTCGACAGAAGGGTGGAAAACGTGCAGAATGATGGAGTGGTCTTCGTAGGCGGTAAGCAATTTCTCGCGCGCCCTAAAAGCTGTAAGTGGTATTCTACAAATTCACGTGATTACCCTTAGCGGGCGACACGTAGCATGAGAAAAGTACTTTTCTCGCGTGCTCTCGACCTGGTATCGGTCGTGCAAGATTTCACGCGAGATTACGCGATAGTCGTTGGATCGAGTGAGATTGATCGACGGTGGAGATCGACCAAGCTAGTTGGTGAGCGGGTGATGCGATAACCATCGGATTGAGGAATGAGATCGACAGCGGAGATTTAATGCACCAAAGATAGCATTGATATATGTGCAAAGATTTGTGGAATGGCGGAAAGGTAAGGTTGAAGTGTGGGTTATGATATATTTCTATTATACAAGAGTTATAATAGAAATGAGTGGAATAAATGTATTATGGTTAATGTTGGGTTAAACTGAAATCAGAGTTAAAAGGGTACTATTGATATGTGCGGGTAATAAGAATTAACCAAAGATTATGAAGGGTTGTATAAAGTTCCGCTCAAAGGTTTATTAAAGTTTAGACTTGGGATAGTTACATGAAATGTTTCCGTATAGAGTTTATTTAAGGAGCCTTAAACCTTGATTTGTGAAGGTTTTACTAGGTATGGAATTTTAAAATTCCTGGGACATGTATATGACATGCATTTTATATGCATACTGTGGGTATTTGCGGCTTAGACTGCATCATTTGGTACTAGAGTTGAACAAAAAAATTCTGCATGTAAGAATTCTTTGAGAAAACTTAAAACAGAGTTATGTTTTGAAGGTATGCATACACTGCAGGCAAGAGGAGATCAGAGTTTAAATTTGACAAATAGTAGGGACACAGAGATAAAGTGTAATAGAATTTGCAAATGCAAAGAAACAGAGAACAATCCATTCAAAGTGCAGGTGAATGGTAGAACAAGATCATGTAGAGGTCTTGAAGGTGAGATGATATGTTTTTGTTTTAATTTGGTTTGAAAATTGGAGAGTTTGTGGTCTTTATATTGTTGCACAGGTAGCGACAGAAGAAGGTGAGAAGATTGTAGCAACCTAGGGCCAGGAGTGCTCAAATGGTTCCAAAGAAGAGAGAACCAGAGAGATGCCGAAAGAGTAAGCTCAGAGGAGAGAAGCTTGGTGAGGTATTGTGTAGCAGGGAGGACTTGTTACTGCAGAGGTTTTGTTGCAGCTCACGGAAAGATGATAAAGGCAATTCCACAAAGGATGTGGGTAGAATTGCTAAGGGTTGAAGGAAGCTAGTAAGGATTTCTGAGTGAAAGAAGAGGTGGCCAGAACCTAGTATTTCATTTGTGATTGAAATACAAGAGGACAATTGTGTTCTTAAAAGGTGCAGATGAGTTGAAGCTTAGAAGGAGCAGAGCGAAGTGCTCAAAGAGGTTTGAGAGAATAGAGAACCAAGTGCTTGCTGTAATATTCCTAATTAGCCATGGCTAATTGGAATATTCGATTTTGTCCAATTTTTGCCTTCTATAGTTATTTGTAAATAAAAAAAAGCGAGGACGAGGACATAACTCACTTTAAGAATAAAAAGTCATTTCCTAGTAGCACAACGTTGTGACTTAAAGGGGAGCCAAGGGGGCCAAAGGGGGACGCAGAAATGGGGCCCACGCAGACAAATGGAGGGACTGCGTAGGAGGAAAGAAACACGTGGCAAGAGGGGAATCATGCAGGAGGAGGTGAGCCTAGGGATTGTGAGAGGCAGAGGCTATAAAATAGAGAGGAGCCCCCTCATTTTGGATCATTCAGTTATGTGCATTTTGAGCTAGTCGTTTCGACTTCTGAGCATGCTGGCTGTTTAGCTGGTCTGCAACATTGTTTAGTGCATTGAGTGTCTTCGTTCGGAGATCTCACCCTTAGCCTCGGGGGACTTCGAGTGCCTCGGGCAAGGTATTTCCATTGGCATTTCAACAGTAGTTTCATCAGCATTTCAGTAGCGTTTTGGAGGACTGCGTAGCACTGGGAGAGGGACGCAGTGCTTTCTGACAGTAGTGTTGGATGGGGGTTTTTGCAGGAGGATTTATGCTGGGTGATTGAGCAGGGGACCAACCCTTGCATCTTGGAGGATTTTCGCAGAGTTTCAGGCAGAGTTCTGGAGGGGTTTCTTCAGTGGCAGCGCAGAGCATTGAGGGACTGCGCAAATCCTCAAGGGGGTGATTTTCGGGGGTCGGCTATTCCAGGAAAGCTTTCTGGGTTTTTCTGGGTTTCTGGAGTAGAGCCCGATTCCAACATTTCAACATTTTCCGAGGAGGGGAGCAACCCCAAATCATTGTTTGTTTTCTAGCAGCAATAGTAGCATCACAGTTCTCCAACAGCATCCACTCAGAGAGGCCATTCCTTGTTATTCTGAGAGTATTTCTTCACTTGCCTTGTGCAAGTCGAGGTGCCATCTATCTGATCACCTCTTGTACTCATTTTATTGCTCAGTATAATAAAATGGCTTAGCATTTCTCGCTGCATTTCTTGAGTATCTGCTTATATTTCCTGTTTACATTGTTATATGCTGTACCACTATTATTTTGTCATTTTTGGGTTATTATATCATTTGCACATATTTGGTTGGAGTTTTTGCTGGGGTTTGAGGAATATTCCGGGTTAGGGATATTACAGTGGTATCAGAGCATAGATCTGGCTCAGCCTATGGAGCTAGCAATCTATGACACCGGGGGAAAAACCCTACATCTGTTATAGAGGTAGGAGGTACAGAGACACAGGGTGTAGGTTGGAGAATACCTACAGAGAGGGAGACTGTGTTCCAATGGTGGACACAGAACAGGAGGAGCCTGTGGTGGATGCAGAACAGAGGGATCCGATGGCAAACGAGGACGGGAAGAGATTTGCGGATATGCTCCTCAAATTAGTGCAGGATCTGTCGAGGCAGATTGAGGTGATGGGTCAGAGATTCAAGGCAGTAGAGGCCAGATAGCGTGAGAGCCCACGGGTTTTTCAGATTGGTGAGGGATCAGGTGCATCCCATTATTTGCTAGAGCAGCGTGTTACTGTGCAGTAGGTGGCCTCGCATGCCCCTACATGCTCTACCATGCCCACGTTCGTAGGAGCAGACACGGGGGTTGGAGCCCAGCAGGAGGCAGACCCCGACTATATGGGCAATTATTTTGCAGAGTACCAGGCATATGGGCAGGAGTTCAGGGATGCTCTTTCATTCAGAGACTTTGTTAAGCTTCAGCGGGATAGTAGGCCCCGCGATCATCACAGAGGAAACCGGCATTACCATGATGGTGACACCCACCATGCAGCAAGTAGATTCCACTTGCCAACATTTGATGGTTCATCAAACAGTTCGGGGAAGTCTTGGGTGGAGAAGCTGGACATTTATTTCCAGCTTAACCAGATGTCGGAGGCAGAGGCCATCAAGGTGGCAACATTGCATTTGGATGGTGAGGCCTAGGATTGGTGGTTTCACGGGATGGTTACACTCGGGCACTCTACAGTGACGACATATGCAGAGTTTACCAGGAGATTGATGGAGCGATTTGATCGGAGGGATCCAGAGCAGAACTTTATTGAGTTGACGAGGCTCAAACAGACAGGGAGCTTAGGGACCTACATTGCAGATTTCTTGAGGGTCTCCGTGATGGAGCCAGACCTATCCACGACACGGAGGGTCTATATGTATGTTGAGGGGTTAGCAAAGCCACTTCGGGGTCTAGTCTGATCCACTAGACCAGCCACACTCCAAGACGCTATCAGCAGGACCCGGGACTTATAGGATGTCTTACCCAGGACCTGGGCACCTTACCCCCAAAGACAACCTTTTCAGTCTAAGGGGAAGGATGTGAGGATTCCACCTCCAAAGGGGAATCTAGGACGAGTACAGATTGAGGACGATGTCAGGAGGGAGCTGAAGAAGTGGTTGTGCTTCACATGTCAGGGGTCGTGGGCACTGGGACATAAATGTGCTGTTGGCAAAGCACAGTTTATTAAGGTCTTCTCCGAGAGTAGTGGAGAAGAGGATGACGAGGAGGATGTGGAGGCAGGAGATAGCCATGCCATACAGGGACCTTTGCCACCTCCACCGCCAGTAGCAGGTGGTGCATCTTTTGCACCCACCGGAGGGGCCCTTGCAGCATTGCGAGGAGTTCCCAAGTATCTGATGCTACGCGTACGAGGGACAGTACGTGGCCAGCACGTATCGGTTTTGGTTGACAGTGGGGCGACCCATAACTTCATCAATGCACATATGGTTGAGCGGAGAGGTATTCAGACAGAGAGCTTCGATGGGTTTTCAGTTTTGGCCCTAGGAGATCAGACCATGACATGTGCTCGTTATGTTCCAGAGCTTTCAGTGATGATGGGCACCTACACATTAATTGACCACTTTTTCGTGGTTGATATCCCGGACACCAACATGATACTGGGTGTTCAGTGGCTTATTACTCTAGGAAAAGTCACGATGGATTGGAAGAGCCTAGAGATGGAGTGGGATGATGAGAAGACAGGGAGGCATGAGAAGATACGGGGACAGCACACATATCTGCCTCAGACTATGTCGGCTCATCGGATGGAGGAAGTCTTCTGGAAGGGAGACATAGAGTGGGCAGTGGAGCTGCGTGCATCAGAGGTAGGGACTACAGGGCACACGGTACATCCAGAGATACAGTCCATCCTTGATTGGTATGCCATAGTGTTTGGGGAGATTCCACTAGGACAGCCATCGGATCAGGGTTTTGAGCACACCATCGAGCTTGAGCAGGGCATACAGGCAGTGATCACTACCCCCTATAGGCACCCCAATGCCTATCGGGATGAGATTGAGCGGACTATCCAAGAGTTGCTAGCTCTTGGGCACATTCGATCAAGCACGAGTTGTTTTGCTTCTTCTGTGGTGTTGGTGAAGAAGAAGGATGACACATTGAGGATGTGCATTGACTACATGGCCCTGAACAAGAAGACCCTGAAGAACAGGTACCCCATACCCAGGATCGATGAGTTGATGGACGAGTTGAGGGGAGCACGATTCTTCTCAAAGATTGATTTGAGATTTGGGTACCATCAGATTCGCGTGAGGGAGCAGGACATTCCCAAGACCGCCTTTAGGTGTCACTATGGGCACTTTGAGTTCTTGGTGATGCCTTTTGGGCTAACCAACGCCCCTGCTACATTTCAGTGCTGCATGAATCACATCTTCCGTAGTCACTTGAGGAAGTTTGTGTTGATATTCTTTGATGACATTCTCATTTACAGCAGGACTTGGGAGGAGCATCTCCAACACATTGAGACGGTATTGCGTATCTTACAGGAGCAACAATTCTATGCCAAACTCTCCAAGTGCGAGTTTGGGTTGACAGAGATGTTGTATCTGGGACACATCATAGGGGTGGACGGAGTGAGAGTCCACGAGGAGAAGATCAAGGCCATCAGAGAATGGCCGAAGCCGAGAAATGTGACGAAACTTCGAGGATTCATTGGCATTTGTACTTACTATCGGAAGTTCGTCAAAGGTTTCTCGCAGCTTATTGTACCCCTGACAGATTTGACGAGGAAGGGGGCATTCAGTTGGTCAGATACGGCGCAGTGAGCCTTTGACAGGCTCAAGGAGGTTATGAGCAACTACCCAGTGCTTGGCATTGCCAGATTTTACGCAGCCATTTGTTTTGGAGTGTGATGCGTCGGGAGAGGAGATCGGCGCAGTGATGATGTAGGGAGGTCACCCCATAGCCTTTGAGAGCCGGAAGCTCCTTCTGCATGAGAGGTTGTATTCTATATACGACAAGGAGATGCTGGCCGTCATGCATGCATTGGCTAAGTACCGACAGTATTTGGTGGGTAACAGGTTCATGGTGAAGACTGATTAGAAGTGGATCAGCAAGATCCAAGCATATGACTTTGACTTTGAGTATGTCAAGGGTAAGAACAACGTGGTAGCAAATGCCTTTTCACGTAGACCAGCGACGTTGTCTCTTATGAGCTTGGATACAGACTGGAGGGCTCGACTCTTAGTAGAGTACTCCAAGGACAGGTTTGCATGTGAGGTTCTGGATGGGCAGGTGGTAGATGACAGGTACAGGGTGGTCGATGAGATCATCTATTACAGGGACCGGATCTTCTTGATTGAGGGGTCTTAGCTCAAGAAGAAGATACTCCAGGCATCACATGATTCACCATTGGCAGGACATCAGGGGTTTACCAAAACCTACAAGGCCATTAGGGAGAGGTTCTCATGGAAGGGCCTCAAGGAGGACGTACTCTAGCACATCCAAGAGTGCGATGTTTGCCAGAGGAACAAGGGAGAGATGAGCCATCCTGTGGGATTGTTGCAGCCTCTTCCCATTCCGGAGGGGAAATGGGAGAGTATTTTGATGGGCTTCATCACAAGGTTTCCCATGGTACAGGGCAAGGATTGCATCTTTGTCGTCGTTGACTGACTGACGAAGTACGCACACTTTTTTGCCATATCCGCACACTATACAGCAACACAGGTGGCCGAGCTATTCTTTAGAGAGATCTTCAGGCTACATGGTCTTCCTAAGACCATCGTCAGTGATAGGGACGACCGTTTCATGGGCGGGTTTTGGCAAGAGCTTTTTTGGTTGGTGGGGACGAAGTTGACACCGAGTACCAGTTATCGCCCACAGACGGATGGGCAGACAGAGATAGTTAACAAGTGGCTAGAGGGCTACTTGCGTAACTATGTCAGTGGGCAGCAGTGAGCATGGTTGAGGTGGCTGCATCTAGGGGAGTACTGCTACAATACTTCACATCACATGTCCATTGGTATGTCACCATTCTATGCCTTATATGGGTATCATCCTTTATCTTTTGCTGACGTGATGTTTGGTGATAGCAAGGCTCCCAGAGCCAAGATTTGGATCCAAGAGAGTCAGGATATTTTCCGAACTCTCAAGGATAACATGGCTATAGCACAGAACCAACAGAAGCTATATGTTGACAGGGGTCAGGTGGAGAGACAGTTCGAGGTAGGGGACATGGTCTACCTATGATTACAGCCATACCGACAGTCGTCACTAAAGCTGAAGGGGGCTGAGAAGCTCAAGCCTCGCTTTTATGGGCTGTACATGGTGATACGCAGGGTTGGACAGGTTGCATATGAGTTGGAGCTGCCCCAAGGCAGCAAGATTCATAACGTTTTTCATGTATCATGCCTGAAAAAGGCATTGGGGCAACAGGTGATAGTGACAGATGAGCTACCACCCATGGATGACGAGGGGAATTTGGTATTGTAGCGGGAGGCTATCATTGATACCAGGGAGAGGCAGCTGCGGAGCAGGATGGTCCGGGAATTCTTGGTGAGGTGGAAGAATTTGCCGGATGAGGTTGCCACTTGGGAGAGTGAGAAGATCTTGCAGCATCCATCACTTCAGTTGCTTGAGGACAAGCAACATTTTGCTGGGGAAGACTGTAATATTCCTAATTAGCCATGGCTAATTGGATCATTTGATTTTGTCCAATTTTTGCCTTCTATAGTTATTTGTAAATAAAAAAAAGTGAGGACGAGGGACATAACTCACTTTAAGAATAAAAAGTCACTTCCTAGTAGCACAGCGTTGTGACTTAAAGGGGAGCCAAGGGGGCCAAAGGGGGACGCAGAAATGGGGCCCATGCAGACACATGGAGGGACTACACAGGAGGAAAGAAACACATGGCAAGAGGGGAATCATGCAGGAGGAGGTGAGCCTAGGGATTGTAAGAGGTAGAGGCTATAAAATAGAGAGGAGCCCCCTCCTTTTGGATCATTCAGTTATTTTCATTTTGAGCTAGTCGTTTCGACTTCTGAGCACGCTGGCTGTTTAGCTGGTCTGCATCACTATTTAGTGCATTGAGTGTCTCCGTTCGGAGATCTCATCCTTAGCCCCAGGGGACTTCGAGTGCCTGCTCGGGCAAGGTATTTCCATTGGCATTTCAGCGGTAGTTTCATTAGCATTTCAGTAGCAGTTTCAGCAGCGTTTTGGAGGACTGCGCAACATGGGAGAGGGACGCAGTTCTTTTTGGCAGTAGTGTTGGATGGGGGTTTTTGCAGGAGGATTTATGCTAGGTGATTGAGCAGGGGACCAACCCTTGCATCTTAAAGGATTTTGGTAAGGCAGAGTTCTGGAGGGGTTTCTTCAGTGGCAGCGCAGAGCATTGAGGGACTGCGCAGATCCCCAAGGGGGTGATTTTCGGGGGTCGGCTATTCCAGGAAAGCTTTCTAGGTTTTTCTGGGTTTTTGGAGTAGAGCCCGATTCCAACATTTCAGCATTTTCCGAGGACGGGAGCAACCCCAAATCATTATTTGTTTTCTAGCAGCAGCAGTAGCACGACAGTTCTCCAACAACATCCACTCAGAGAGGCCATTCCTTGTTATCCTGAGAGTATTTCTTTACCTGCCTTGTGCAAGTCGAGGTGCTATCTGTCTGATCACCTCTTGTACTCATTTTATTGCTCAGTATAATAAAATGGCTTAGCATTTCTCGCTGCATTTCTTGAGTATCTTCTTATATTTCCTGTTTACATTATTATATGTTGTACCATTGTTATTTTGTCATTTTTGGGTTATTATATCATTTGCACATATTTGGTTGGAGTTTTTGCTAGGGTTTGAGGAACATTCTGGGTTAGGAATATTACACTTGCCAAAAGACCAAGTATAGAGGAAAGCTTGGTGAGGTAAGTGACAATAGGGGGGACTTGCTGTTGTGGAGGCTTTAATGTAGCTCATAGTAAGTGAGTGAGGAACTCATGAAGATAGAGAAGGAGATGACTACTGATAGTCATAATAGAGATAACAAAGATTCTGAGGAAGACCACAGCAGAAGAAAGGTGAAGGGAAAGGATGCCAAGGAAAATGGCATACAGAGACAATTAAGTGAAGAAGAATATGAGAGGGAGAAGGCTGAGATTGCAGTTCATCTTGAGTTATTGATGGAGATGTTGCAGATAAATAAAGAAGACCAGAGGCATGGTTATGTCATAAGGAAGAAAGTAAAGTGGCAGAGGCTACAAGAGAAGAGAAATTAGCAGATGAATATGTAGATAGCAGAAGAGATGATGAAGCTTGAACAGGTAATGAATGTTCAATTGAAGTGTGAAGAACTCGGAGAAGCTGAGTTGAGAATGGAAGTTTCCATTTGTGAAGCAGAACAAGGTGAAGTTCTGGGTGAAGATGAAGACTGGAGATCTGTGAAAGATCTTATGAATTATTGTGCGAATTCAAGACAATAAGAAGTTTACTTTGCTGAAGAAGGAATTATTGATGATTTTTTGAACTGTTGGACAAATTCAGATGAGCAGGAGGATATGAAACCTTGTATATTTGAATCTAATAATCTTGATGTGATTATAGGTTTTGCAGAAGATGAGCAATCTTTTGAAGTTGTCAAAAGTATGGAAGAGTATCTTTCAGAAGATAAATACTCTGAAGTAAAGAATGATGGAGAATGTCTCTTGAATGAGAAAAGCAGTGAATTATTGCAGTAGAAAGAATTTAGTAATGCATTGATGTTTGACGCTGTTACAACACAGGAACAATTTCTTGTGAAAGGAGATGAGATTCAGTTTGAAGCGCTGATATGTGAAGCAACAGTTGAGACTGTTGAACCTTGTAATTCTCAAACTGATAAATTGTGTACGAATGCAGGAATTATAAGTGATGATGAAGTACTTATGAAGTGTCAAAGAGAAACTGAATTGTTGGAATGTGTTGGAAAACTCAGAGTATGACAATGTGATTGCAGAGGAAGGAGTTCACTACAATGGAAAAGAGTAGAAAGACATCATTGAAGCAGATGGTGTGGAAGACAGACTTGCTAATAATTTTGAGAGTCCTTTGGAGAATTCTTTAGAGAGGTGGAATCAACATACTGATGTGCTGATAGAGGAGGAAAAGTCATAGCAACATATTGAAATGTTGCCAAAAGAGGAAGAGGCACTGAGGCCTTATGTTTTTCATTTTAACAATTGTTTTGTGAGTGCAGGTTTTGTTGCAGATGCTGGAGAAAATTTGGCACAGATGAGCAGCCAAGTAAAGATGGAAGAGGAAGATTCTGTGGAAGTATTTAATCCATGGAGTAAAGATATCATGTTGCTGGAAAGAATGCTAGAGAATCAGGATTTGATGCAGAAAGAGATAATCATGAAAGAGGAAGATAAATCTCAATTTCAACATTGGGGAACAAAAGAACTTGAGGAAATGTTGAATGTGAAGATGCAAGAGCTAGTGGACAGCAGAAACAAACTGAAATAAAGAGAAAGAGGTAGCAGTGAATGACAGAGTATGTACCAGCGCAAGGATGTGCTGGAGATAGAGATTGAAGAATTATGGCAATTAATGATGAAGCAGTGCAGATGGAGGAGATTGACAACAACAGGAAGAATGATAAATTAGAATTTGAACCTAATTGACAAGGAGAGGCAGATGAAACAAAAGACAACAAACATATAACAACAACAAAGGAACAGAGCATTTAGACAACTACAAACTAAAGTTTGCTACCCTGGAGGTTTTTTATCAACATATGATAACACATGATCTGGAGATCATGATTATTTTAACCTTGGGAGTTTGATGCAGGAGCATTCGACTCAGAAATATCATTGTATTTTAGTAGACTTAGGGGGTCTTGTGTTTTCAAGGAAGTTGGATTCCCGAGTATTAAATTAATGTAATTATGAAGGTTTCTAAGTAAGTTTATGAGAGATATTAAGAATAGGAATTAATTAGATATTGTGAGGCATATTGTAAATGTTCTTAAATGATTGGAGAACATGAGAGATTTAGGCTAGTTAAGATTCCATGAGAGATTGAGAGATTTGGGAATTAATTGTAAATCTTAGATTAGGAATTGGTTTCATGGTTTGTGGAACTAGAGAGGATCCTTAGGGATTAGTTGAGTCAAAAGTGGACTTAGAGGATATTTAGGATTTAGTTCAAACGATTAAGGATCTGAACCGAAATGGGTTACAGAACCTTTTGTATAAATGTAAGCCTAAAAGGCATAGAAAGAGTTAGGAATTAGATAAGATTGATTGTAGCCTACGGGTAGATAGAGGGAAGTAGTGTCAAGAGGCCACTGATATAGAAGATCAGGCCGAGAAGGAATTCATGGTATAAATATGTTATGAAACCAACTCAAGAAAAGATAGAAAAGATAGATCAATGCCTTAGAATTCAGCCTCTTCGAGGGGGCAACCTCCTTTACATTACATAAATGAACAATTCTTGGATATTCAAATGACAAAACCTCCTTTCTATATATAGGAGTCTAAGGAGTCACAATATAATCTAGCCGACCTAACAATAATAATATAAAGCCACAAAAATAACAATAGAGGATTCTATGGGGCACAGTAATAACAATATGGGGGCAATAGGGGCACAACAATATTAATAAGGGGTATAACTATAATAGTAATGGGGTAATCACTAGTATTATAGGGACCCAACACTTTTCCAGCTGTTCTTGTACTACCTAGTGGATCTTCTGGATCTGTTCAATGAACCTAGTTGCCTTGTTGACATCACTTTGTCCTTCAACTATGGTATCCTTACTAAAGACAAAATCCAAAGGAGGCCTTGGTATGAAACCAAAACAGATTTCAAAAGGAGATCTCTGTGTAGAAGAGTGTTTTTCTCTGTTGTAAGCATGTTGCACATAAAATAAGTGTTCATCCCAAAGCTTAGGATGTTTGCTACAATATCCTCTGAGTAACTGGATCACTATCATGTTGACTACTTATGTCTGGCC
>APFE031219425.1:12356-71219 GCA_000404065.3 Pinus taeda
TTCCCTTTTTTTAAAAAAAAAAAAAAAAAACTATTGTGAGAAGTTGTCTTGAAAGCCATTGTTTTAGCGTTTTGAATAAATTAAAAAATGAAGTTTAAGACCATTGTTTATTGCTTGATAACTTGAATTTTTTTTAGCTTGAAAGCCATTTTTATTGTTTAATAATGTGCGTAAATTGGAAGTATTGTTTGCAAAACAGGAATTGTTATGAAAATATGCAAATTGAATAGTTTATAGACTGGAATAGAGTTGTGTGAACTTAATGTACATACATAGGAATCCACAGGAAAACAATAACCTATTGCAAGGATGTTGGTTGTAAATTTGGACAAGAAATAATCATACTCTTAGACAAGTTGCAAAACACTTTAAAAAACCATACGGGTTACAGGAAAATTTCTAAAACTTTCTTGACATCGACCGAGGATTGTCTTGAATTAAATTGAGTAGGATTTAATTAAGTAATGCAAATCCTAAACTGGAGAGTAAAGACATCGTTCCAGATGTGTTCTTCATTGCGAGACAAGTTTGGACAGCCCGAAGAATGGTTTTGAGGGATGTCGTAAGGGATAAGGATGTTCAAGTCGTTTTATTTTACACAGTAATTGACAAGTAAGTCTAAGACTATGATGGCCATCAAAGAGGCTAGATAACCAAGGGAAATAACCGGTAAAATGGAAACCATTATTTGCAAGTAGTAATAAATTAAATATATAAAAAAAATACACGTCTTATATGCAGCATACGATCTAAACAAGATTGACCCAGAAAGACTTATCACTTGGAACTCGAAAATAAAAATATAATCTACTCCAACTTAAAAATTTACAAAATAACATGCAAAACTTCCTGCTAAAAAATAACAATGATATTGTTTAACTGTAACAATATTGATCAAGGTTCATCCATTCATTCGGTTCCTAGCTCAATAAAAGCTATCATAAATATTTCTCTAGTTGATTCAAACGAAGGTGATGGAACCCTGTAATATATTACAAATCGTTAATAAGTTAAAGTAATAGCATAAATGACATTGAAACAACTGTATTTCAAGCCATGTCTAAAGTTTTATGACAAACTCGAAACTCTCTGTGAGAGAAAAGAAACTCGTGGTAGTTAGGGTAAGTTAAACCTGGAATATGGTAGAATAAACTGATAATTGTCATGTAACTATGATACCAAATTCATTAGAAGAAGAAGGGTTATGGACTAAACCTAACCTACTAGTAAAATAAGAGCATTGTTAGAAGAATTCCAGTTGAGGGTAAATAAATATACAGGCTTCAGTGACCAAAATACTACCTGCGGAGAGCCATTTGGACCGCACTATGTCAATGCAATTTTTCGTTTTAGCCAAATCTGACCGAGCACAGCTACCAAAAATATATACACTATGTTAGTGATTGCCTGAGAATACACTATGGGTAATGTTTATCCTTCACCAGTGAGCGAATATTTGAGACCTGGAGGAGTTACCTACACAGTTGAGGTAACAATTGGGGTAAATGCATAAATTCTAACAATTTGTAGCTCAATTATTCAAATTATTAAGCAGTAGAACGTGCAATTAAGATACCTGTAAGTGGGATGAACCCCAACAACTGAAACCCTCTTTCGCCATGGTGAAGGTTGCAAAGCGTCTAAACCCTAAAGAAAATGACAGAATGAGTGTCAACTCTAGAGATGGGAAAGGGAATTGGTTACCTCAACCTACTTCCAATGACTCGTGATTGTCATATATACCTTGAATCGATTGCATTGTGGATTGGTGCCCAAGTTTCTAGGATCAGAAGATCCTTCACGAACTTCTTATGGAAGTGATAAAGACTCATTAAAGACTGTCTTAAGCCATATTAATTACACGTTAAGTTATAATGTAGGTTGCTATGAATGGTTTATGTCATTCGTTCAATGCTCATATGCCTATAAAGAAACGTAATTGTGGGTTAGTAGGAAAAAAAATTAATAACCGTCAACCTCTGTGATGCAGGATCTTTACATTAGCCCTTGTACCTTAAGTGAATATATAGATATTATGGTAGGAGGAAATCAATTCATTATGAGTACTTATCCCGTGGATAATCTTTGGAATTTAATTTAAATGGTAAAGGACCAATATGTTTTATTGTTTCAAAAAACAAAAAACACCAAAAATTTTGTTATAAATAAATGCATGTGTACTTAAATCAAGATGTAGTACATGGGATTTGAAGGTTCATGTAATAAATATTAAATAACGGTGTGATGGTATTATTCAATCCATATGGGTAGTGGATCACGTGGTATTTAGGACCATAATAAATATATTTCTTTATTTTACAGTTATTAAATATTGTTTGTTTGGGTTTAGTACATGCGTCAAGTGGTATCAGAGCCTTAGGTTATTACACTAAGGCTTGGATGGATATATGTAGAATAACAAAAGTGATTATGATGCACAAAGGAAAAGTTGGTTCAATATGAGATGGGGAACAAGGACTACCCGGTCAGGAGGGGCAACCAAAAGATTTGGACCAACACCTGTACCAGAAACTAACCTAGAAATGTGGGTACCATTGGGTGAAGTAACCAAGAACGTGAATGTTATGTTGGTAAAAAAATCCAACAATTATGAGCATTGATAATGAACCTAAGGGATGATAATGATGGTTTGTGATTAGAACAAGAAAAGATTACGAAAAGCCTTTCAGATAGGCAAATTCAAAGAAATATGAATCCCAACAGGATGAAGGAAACAGAGAGGAGTTTCACAAACAACAAGAAGACCACCGAGAGTCTTAGGGAGGTCGAGTTGGAAATCAAGAAGAATTTGATAATGTCTCCGATGAAAAGGGAGTTAAAAGACAAAAAACCAAGCTTTAAGGGGAGTTAAAAAAGATCAGACCCTCAATTTATGATGGAGACGCTGAAGAAGTTGCAGAAGCCTGGTTAATTAATATGAATAAATACTTTCAAATATATGAATATGATAATAATTTAAAAGCAATTTTGACAATATACCAACTGCAAGGTAAAGCCAGCTTATGGTGGGAAGAAATTAAAACGGTTCGAGGGATCGACGAGAAGGAAGTTACTTAGGAACAATTTAAGAAACATTTTAAGGACAAATATTTGACTGAGTGATTTTATGATGAGAAGGAATAAGAGTTTCATGACTTGAAATTAGGGCACTAGTCTATGGATGAGTTTATAACCAAGTTTACTTCCTTGCTAAGATATGTTCATCATATCTGTGAAGAAAAGGCCAAGGAACAATACTTTATTTGCAATTTACCTTTTTTTATGAAAGAAAGGTTGGAATTTGATAACCCTAAAACAATGCATGAAGCAATTCGAAAGGCTAGAATATTCTATCATCAAATGAGGCTAAAAGATGAGGGTACTAAAAGGTGAGGATATCTAGAGCTCTTGTCAATCCTACTAAAATCCAAAAAGTTGATAGGGAGGAAATATTTATAATGAATTTAGACTAGGTGGTTTGTGACAATGCCAATAACTTCACAACAATATGAGTAGTAGTTGTTTTATTTTTTAGTGATAAAAACAGAAGAAAGGATCACTAAAATCATCCGATAAGAAATTAAAATATTGCTGTACTAATGGATCAAGTTTGGGAGGATGTGGAGGTGTGGAGATACTAATGGTTCAAAATTGTGTTCTAGGCAAGCCTAATTCATTGGGGAACTAAAATGTTGTAATTTAAGGATATGACAGTCATATCAATTTAACCAAAATCAAATAAGTTGAGAGGTAAGAATCCTTGAACATGAATCTAGGCTATGTGATATATCCTAATATTAGGTAATTAATGTTTGGAATGTGACATTGTTTGCATGATATATTTTTGATATGTTTTGTGGTTTTTTTTTACAAGGGTTTTTCTGTGTTGTGATTTACTCCCACATAAGGGATTAGGGTTTTAATGTAAATCACAGTTAACATATTAGGTTTTCAGATGTTGCATAATACCTAAATGTTATGTATCGTGAAATTAACACAATGAAGAAGATGAAGGTTTGACTCTAAGGTTTGTTGATTTTCATAATTAAAGATTTCTAAAGTAAAACTATGTGTATTGTGTGTATGTCATTGATATTGTTTTTATTTTCCTTACTTAAATGTATGCTTACCTAAATACTATCATATTTTTTCCATTAAATTTTTACAATACACGATTATCAAAATTCAATTTAAACATTAAAAAGAAAATAATATAACAAATTTTTTTGGAACCCAAAATATTTTTATTAAATATATTTTAAAATATATCTTAATAATAATGTAACACTATTAAAATGTTGTATATATTACCTATATAATAAGCTATTTTAATGTAACACATTTTTCATGTGTACCAATTTCATTAACCTAAATGAATGCAAAAAAGTTACAATATTGCAATTGAAGTATAGTGTAAGACAATATTTATTTATTTTTTATGTTTTTAGTTTTTATGGATTTGAGTTTTAATAACCTTGTAAAGATCTTTAATACACGTTAATAAAAATAAAAATAAATTAAATTTAATTTTTTTTAATTAATAATAAATAAATTAATAAAAAAAATATGTCCATTTTTCTCTTTCCAAAATAAAAAATTATGAAATAAGATTGCAAACCCTATTGTAATAGTGTTATATGCATTTTCATTTTCATGTGGATGTTAAAAGTGTCATTTTAGTATTGTGTGTGAAAGTTCACTAATAGCTTAATAAAACCATGCTAACTTAATGGGTTAAACAAATAGGAGAAACCACAAAAGAGTTAGATAACACTTTTGTTTTTATTAAAATAATACTTCCTGGTTCTTCTATATTTTTTAATAAAATTAATTTAAAAATCAAACTACTTTTTAATTTTTGATAAAATTATTATTTTTATTTTTATTTTTCTGGTTTTTTTAAAGAGATATTAATCCCTATATTTTTTCAGAGAGAAAAAATCTATAATAGCATTATATTGAGACAATATAAGAGGTACATATAAGTTTGTAATATCACTGATAGCATCATCAGTGCATAAATAATGCTAGAGAACTCAAAGCAATAGCCATCCGCTGAAAAGAAAGAGAAAGACATAAAACAAAATGACTGTATACCTATATAATAAAGCAAATACATATACATATATAACGAGCCCATATAAGTTTATAGAAAAAGGCTGTTCGAGTTTGCAACGTCCACATTGTTTGTGTGGTTGTTCTAGCAAACTGCTGTTGCAGAGGTGATGGGATACAAGAAATTGAAGTTCATGGATATGAATAGATTCTGAGTGCGATTGAAATTTGAAGACGAAACAAAACGTTTTGATCATTGCATTCGCATCTTCAACAAATAATGTACCAATTATGAGGAATTTTTCAAAATTTCAAGATCAGGATGCTTCAATTTCATGAACGTGCAGGATTCTTACGTGAATGTGCAGGCTTCTTCAATTTCATGATCAGATTCAACGAATCTCTGTGCCACTTCATAACTGCTGGTCAACGTTCGAAATGTAATAATTCAGAAAGGGTGTACGTTTTTGTTTTTTATATGAAGTTGTCGAAATTTTATTTTATTTTATTTTGAAGTTCATGAATATGATTAAGCAGACCATTAAAATAAAAAATAAAGATTACAATGGCTCACTGACAACATTTGGCTCAAGCAGTTCTTACGTGAAAGTGCAGCGTTCTTCAATTTCACCATCAGATTAACCGAATCTCTGTGCCACTTCATAACTGCTGGTCTTCCTTCGAAATGTAATAATTCAGAAAGGGTGTACGTTTATTTCTTTACGTTTTTGTTTTATATGAAGTTGTCGAAATTTTATTTTATTTTGAAATGTAATTGTGGCTACTGAGCATCTTTTTAAAATGTGTTTTCATTGTATAAATAATTTAAATGTTTTAAAAAACTTTCCATTAAGGACTCACAATTTTTTTAAATCAAATTTATAATTTCAATGTATTTTTACTAGATTTTGTAGAAAATTAATTAGCGAGCATGTTTAGAAATTCGAAACTTATCAAATGTAGCACTTTAATCATTAAAAGTTTTTGTCTTTTAGCAGGAATCCAATCACAAAGTTTTGACCAGATTGCGTATTTTAATTCATCTATTGTCTTTCAAGTGGGAATCCAATCACAAGTGCCCTGCAAACTCGTGTCTAAATATATAGATTGATTCAGTGCCCTGAAAACCTAGAGTTCTGCCAATTTTCACCAACGGAAAAATTTACTGCACTGCTTCTCAATTTAAAGGAGAAGCACTCTCAAATATTCCACTTAACTCCATTCACCGAATATTCCAGAATTAGACGAACATGGGAATTCAAAAAAAATTGACTAAGGCCTGTTTAATTCGGGAATCCTCAATAAAATATGTGGGTTTGCGTTCCCTCTTGCCATTTGACTCTTCTAAGTACTAAATAGGTAGGTGTGCGTCACCTCCTGCCAGTGACAGGGCAACCATCCCACTTCATATTCAATGACATAATATTCTCCCCTTACACCGGAATGCTCATCCCTTTTCTTAGGATTACAACCACCAGTGGGCTTGCTAGAGCTGAATTTAGCGGCGTCTGCCCTCGGCTGTTCTATATGGCGTTACGTTGAACCTTGGCAATACCCTGTTCATTTTTTGGGGATTCTGATAGCTTAAGGCCTGTTAACTCCGTTACCCGAATGTTCCAGAATTAGATGAAGATGTGAATTCAAAAAAAATTGATTAAGGCCTGTTAACTCCGTTCCCCGAATGTTCCAGAATTAGATGAACATGTGAATTCAAAAAAAAATTGATTAAGGCCTGTTTTATTCGGGGAATCCTCAATAAAATATGTGGTTAGGTGTGCGTCGCCTCCTGCCAGTGACAGGGCAACCGTTCCACTTCATATTCAATGAGAGAATATCCTCCCCTTACACCGGAATGCTTATCCCTTTTGATAGGATTAAAACCACCAGTGGGCTTGCTAAAGCTGAATTTAGCGGCATCTGCCCTCGGCTGTTTTATATGGCGTTACGTTGAACCTTGGCAATACCCTGTTCATTTTTTGGGGATTCTGATAGCTTCATATTCCATGGTTCGTTCACAGTTAATCGGCGTGCTATTTCTCTTCTGGGCAGTACTAACAGCCGCCGATCCAGAGGTTAAACTTCTGAACTGGGGATGTAGTACGGTCAAGAGTACCAACGTCACCCTTTTCAACAACAACTTGAATGCGGTGCTTGAAGCCCTACGTGCCAAGATTGTTTCTTCTGGTTTTGCTACCAGTACGCAAGCAATTGGCACCGACCCAGTTGATGGCCTGGCGCAGTGCAGAAAGGATAAATCCCCCTCCGATTGCCTCAAATGTATTACCGTCGCAGAGAAGCAAATTCGCAACTGCTCCGCCGTGTCTGGCGGCAGAGTTATTTATGATGGCTGTTTCTTGCGATACGAGAGCAACGATTTCTACGCCCAAGCCACGGGCCCTGGTAACACACAGTTCTGCGGTGCCACTAAGGTCAGGGGCGACAGTAATCAATTTTCGGAAACGGCCCAAAATTTGATAGGCGATCTGATAACGGCAGCTCCGAAATCCGCTGGCCTTTTTGCAGCGCATACGAGTGAAGGGCCATCAAATAGTACCATCTATGCTCTTGCTGCGTGCCTGCGGTCTATTAATGAATCAGGGTGCAGTGAATGCCTGGGAATAGCAGAGGGCAATATCAGAAATTGTCTTCGTCAAACGGAGGGACGGGCTGTGGACGTTGGCTGCTATCTGCGATATGCCACGTATCCCTTTTTCCCGATCAACGCCACCACAGATCTCACTGCCCTCTTATCTTCAGGTTCTGAAAATTTCCAATCCCTTTAGTATCTTCCTTCTAGTCTGTTAGGACATTTGCCCGTTTCGGTTTTAAGTGTGGAAATTACAGTACGTTGGGTAGGAAGCTGCCATTTTTTATTTGGGATTAAGAGGATCTATTATTTTATTGATTATATGAATAATCAAAATATTATTTATGTACTCTGCCTTTTAGAAAAATATTATATTATTTAGTCCATGGCTAAGAGTAAGACTATTCGTTTAATGTTTTTTTTTAAATGTTATTATGTAAATATATATTTAATATTTTATACCTTTGTGAAACTAAGTAAGAATAAGTAATTTTTTAAAATTGTTTAATTCACAATGTATCTAAAAATTTTCAAGTTCTAGATTTATTTATATATTTAAAATTATAACTTAAATAACAAAAAACTACATTCTCCATTAAAACATAGTGAAAAACCATATTAAAAAAAACCACCAATCCACCCTGCAAGAAATAACAAGAGTAAATAACAAGAAATTATAGATCATCTTGTAGCACAGAAGAACAGAGCTTTCCTGGGCAATGGATTTGTGAGCCTACCTAATGACCGACCTTCCTTCTTTCTCGTGCGCAGTGAGCACAATAAACTAACGGGTCGTACCCAACCAAACGGGTGGTACCCAACCACTCACGCAGTGGGAGCCAAGCCATATTACATTTAGTTGTTCGTCTTTTTTCCCGTATTTATGGAAAAGTTTACTTATAAATTAGATTCTGTATAGTGGTTAATGTCTACTGAAACCAAACTTTGGTTTATTAGACTTAAAGAAATGAATTATTTAGTTTGATTTAAGATTTTATTCCAATGCTCAAAAAGCTTGAAGATAAGCTTTCTGAGTTCACTGTAATTTTGACATCCTAAAAGGCTAGGAAGGTAATTTTGACATCCTAAAAGGCTAAGAAGGTCATTATTGCAACAAAGATTTTGAAACTGAGATCTAATGTGGTTGTACATGGGGCACTCTAAGAGGAAGTGATTTTTATCCTCTATGTTCGTATTCTCATAGAGATGGCAGAACCTTTCCATCCATGGTGTTTTAGGAACTGACCTTTCCATCCATAGTGTTTTAGGAACTGTCCAACCAATCATTTCACTATGGAGCTCATGAGAATTCTTATAATCTTGGCTATATTATTTGAGCTAGTTAAAACAGAGAGATACTTTTGATCTTCTAGGGTGAGGTTGATGACCTCCTTATAATATCTTAATTTTCTTTTAGCTGCTAAATCTTTTTTCACACCACATTTTTTCTTTGAACTTAGAAGTAACAATATTTTTAAATTATTAATGTTTTGCAATGCAACGTTCTCGTCGATTTCCCAATGGTTTAACCAGACCTTGGTGTCTTTATACCAGCCTCGCTTGAGCCTTAGGTGGTTTTGGCTGGAATTTAAAGCTAGTTTAGGAAGTCTATGGTCTCCTATGTTTTTGAGTTTGTGCTTTTACAACAGAAACCTAGTCATAGCTAGGCTCTCGATAGGGGAAAGACCCACTTCTATAAGGAGAATAGGATAGGGTGTGTTGCTTCCAATTTTGAAGTTATACGTTATAAAGCGCTTCTGAATTTGTTCAATGTTTCTCCAGGATTCTCTAGAAATGCTACAACCCCAAACCTCACATCCATATAAGATAACTAGAGTGACTAAAGTTTCAAAGAGGAACTTCTTTCTATCCCACATTACGAGGTTTGTCGTTTTACAATTATTTTCAAGACCAAAATAAGCTTTCCACTCCCCATTAATCATTTCCCCAATGCTATAGTTCCAATTGAGCTTGTGATGTATATTAGGTAGACACTTCCTCCAAGTTACTATTGTCATACATAAAATTAGCATAAGTGTCCTTCTTGGATTTGATAATCATAACTTTTGTTTTGTCAGTATCAACAATCATACCCATGGTAGAGGAGAAATCCTTAAGAAGTCTAAGTTGCTTATCAAGATCAGATGGGCACCTTGCGAGAAGGATGATATCGTCAGCATAGAGAAGAAGGATGGTGACTATCCCAGCGAAGATCATGCTAGCACATCCTGCTTCCTCTAAACAACCTTATAGCTTGTCGATGTAAATGCCAAATAGGGTAGGGGAGAGGGGGAAACCTTGTTTAACTCCGATATTACAATTAATATCTTTCGACCATCCCTCCTTGCTCTTTAACTTATCAATTACATTCTCGTATAACCTTATAGTGGAAGATCTCAACTCAAAAGGAACCTTTAGCTTTTCTAATCTATTCCATAGGTTCTTTCTAGGAATCGCATCGAAAGCCTTTCTAAAGTCCACAAAGCAACATAAAAGATTGGATCTATCATTGCATCGTTCCTCCATAGTGGCATAACGAGGTGGTCCGTTGTTGAGTGTTGCCTTCTAAAACCTGCTTGGCCTTTAGCCCGCTTACCTTCACTTTCAAGCCATATGCTCAACTTTTTTTCCAAAATAATGCCATATAACTTGGCTAGGAGAGGGTTGATCATAATTGTCCGATAATTAGAGGGGTTATTTGTATCCCCACTTTTAAAAATAGGGATAATGAGGCTTTGAGTCTATGGTTTAGGGAAACCTTGCTTGAGCATTTGATTGAAAAGCTTATGGATGTGGGGGATGAGGACATGGCCTCCAATTTTTAGGATTTCAGCTTGGTAACCTTCAATGTCCTTAGCTTTCCCATTAGCCAAACAATTAATCCCAAAATCAATGTTTTATAACGAGAAAACTTCTTTTGTAGTGAGAAGGGTTTCAAAGTTATCCATGACATTTGGAGATTCATAAAGCTTTTTAAGATAGGAATTCCAGTCGTGTAAAGCAATTTTATTATTATCTTTAGTTTTCCTAGTTAGAATTTGCCTCCAGAATTTCTTAGAAGCTACTTTAGAGAAGTGTAAGATATTCTCTTGTCATATATATACATATAAAATGAGTGGGATTAAAATTTAAAAAAAATAATATTTTTACGAATTTAAAATTTTTTAATATTAATTTATAAATAAATATTTACAAATTTATTTTTATTTTAAAAAATAATCAATTTATTTTAATTTTTAATTTTATATTTATTATATAAAATATGATTTTGATACTAAAAACATGATTTTGATACATATTCACCTAGTTAGATTAATTAATTTGGTGATAAATGTTAATACACAGCTTCATAAATTTTGAATATAGTTTTATTTATTTTCTTCTTTAGTGTTAAAAAATTAAATATAAATATTTTAAAAATGAGTAAAAAATATAATAAAATTAATTTAATTTTTTTTTTAAATATATATATATATTTTTTATTAATAAAAAATGTAGTTTGAAATTTAAAAAAAATATCTATGAAATGGCAGATGAAGAGCAGACTGTCTGTTTGAAAAATAAATAAATTAGTTTTCAGTAGTTAACTTTTGGCTAGTTTTCAGCACTGAAACTTGGGTTGTGATGTATTTTTACAATTTATTTATAAAAATTTATGATTT
The DNA here is from genome assembly GCA_000404065.3 of Pinus taeda. NCBI lineage: Eukaryota > Viridiplantae > Streptophyta > Pinopsida > Pinales > Pinaceae > Pinus > Pinus taeda. The sequence goes on from APFE031219425.1 coordinate 23,661, forward strand.
TTCACCTTATCCACAAAATGAACTATATTGGTTGGTTCGCGCGCCCCTCTATTCCGCATTCTAGTCCATACCGATCGTAGGGTTTTTTCTCTAAAGAACTATACCTACATCCACGTGTAGCAGTTGATATGTTTTGAACGGCTAAGGCGATGGCCACGCGTACACCGGCCGTAAACCGTGTCGATTAAACTTGCAGACCATTTGATTTTGAATAGGATAGACCGTGTCGATTAAATTTTTAAACTCGCAACCATTTGATTTTGAAGAGGAGGGATATTCTGAGTATAACAAATCTGAACCATGCACACGATTTTTAATATTTAAAGAATTAAAATTCTACCAACTATATTTCCGAATAGGATGCCTATGGGCATAAAACATATATAAGCCATCTAAATTTAGAAACCATTTATTTACACGTTCTCTGCAAACAACTACAATCTGCAAATTCAAATCGAATTCTCGAAAACTTTGATAAAAATACAAACGACTAGAATCTACAAATTATAATGGAATTCTTGAAAAAATTGATAAAAATATGACAAAATAACGACAGCGCAGCTTAAAAAGGTAGAAAGCTTGGATGCTATTTGGATAACATTTGTATGACTTCTAATTATAATTACACGGGTATCGCTTCCAGTTATTGGAGAGCACGTACCCAAAGCTCTCTTCTAGAGAGTTTGGGAGTTGATTGGAAATGTTTTAAAATTTTTAGGAGTTTCAACTGGTATTTTAGAGTTTTTTTGGAGCGTCATTGCAACCCATTAATGTTTTGGGAGTTCCACTCCAATGAATAAGTGTAAATTTAGGTGTATTTGACGTTGCCAGATTGCGTGCTGCTTTCACTGATGGAATTGTGCGCAGGGAAAAGTATGCCACTGGGGTTTGGAACTAAGAGAAACAATTTGTTTATGGAAAGCCCTTCTATCCAAATGAAGATGAGGGGTATGGCCAATCCTAATCTTTGTCATTGGAAAGCTATTCATTCTCCTCATATACACGGATGGTGGATGGATATAAAAGAATTTAGGAAGATTGTTGGCCACTAGCAAAACCATCATTATGGCCGACCCTGAATAGACAAAAGATAGAATACTACTTTAAAAAAAAGAAGAAAAAGAAACAAAAAACAGAAAACAAAAAAATTGAAATTATGAAATATAAATATTATTAAAAAAACAAAATTTAATTAAATTTTCATATTTATTCAAGTATAAAATATATATTAACTTGGACAAATTCTTTTTAAAATACCATTGGATTTAAACTCTATTGTTTTAATTTTTGTTAATTACTATTAATATATATTTATTTTTCTTATCTCTATTATAATTAGATGTAATATATATAATATTGGTGAGATTACATCAATGACTAAGAATTAACTAATAATTTAACATATAGGGTTAATTGAAAAATTGTTGATGAATTAATATTTTGATTTTTTTGGCAATGTTTCAAAGTTCAATCTTTTACATATTTCTTTACTGACATAAAAATTTAATTACAAATTTTGAATAGAGATAAATACCCATGGCTGCCAGCGTTGGCAAGTGTATCATGTTTGATTTCTAATCCAAAAGTGCAACCGAAGTATATGAAGTATATGACATTATGTTAGCCTTGACCAACGTAATGACAGGGATATTATGTATCTTTAATGAGAAAAAGGTAAATTATTTTATTAAAGGTAAATTATTTTATTTTTATTTTTAATATATTATATTATTGACAGTCTCAATTTAAGGTTTTTTCTAAATTTAGGCCATACTTCTAATCACCCTGTCACATACTCGTTCAGGCGCATCAGAAATACAGGCGTACCGGAAACTTGTGCAACATAGCTTCTAACCCATTTGATATATTTTTGATTCCTAATAAATTTATATGAAACCAAGATAGATATAATTGAATTCTGTTTCAGGACACAAAAACAAATCTCGAACATGGATAATCGTTGTTGGGGTCGTCGGAGGCGTAGCTGTGATTTTAATTATGGCATCAATCGTCAGAGGTTATTTTTTCAGATTATACACTATCCCCTCACAACAAAGACAAGGTATGCCGTATGCATTTTGGTTTCGCATGTTACAGTGTGCCTAACTCCTTATGTCTTTATGTTTGGTTGCAAACTAAACATCTACTTATTTGGAATTGTACAACAGTCAACACTCTAGTTGCAACGGAACTCCGAGGACCCGTAGACTTTGATTTCAAAATATTAAGAGATGCTACCAATAAATTTGACACTGCAAATAAGCTTGGAGAAGGAGGGTTTGGTGAAGTATATAAGGTGAGTTACAATCATTATTGGTATCTTATTTGGGTTATAGATTTGGCGAATATTTGATAAATAATTCAAACCATCGTTATTCAAAAAATATTCCTGGATTTGATTTAAGTTCTTGGAGAATTGCCTCCCTTCAATGGTTTCTTAGACGCTGAAGTTTGATCTGTTGCAGGGTACGCTGAGGAATGGGAAGGTGATAGCAGTAAAGAAACTATCTTTAGTGCAATCTGTCCGTGCCATATCGGAATTTGAGGGCGAAGTGAAGCTCATTTCAAATGTTCACCATCGAAACTTGGTACGCTTATTAGGATGCTGCAATCAAGGCCCAGAAAGACTGCTGGTTTACGAGTACATGCCAAACAGTAGCCTCGACAGAGTATTATTCGGTTGGCTCCCTCATACTTGATCCCTCTGGATCTTCGTTTTCTTTTAGCCAAAGTTGTTGTGTTGTAGCTAAGATCATGTAACTGTAATGCATGTGGCAACAGGAGAAGGCAGACAGAGTCTGAGTTGGGAAACTCGTTTTGGCATCATATTGGGCACTGCTCGCGGCCTTTCATATCTGCATGAAGATTTCCATGTTCGCATCATTCATCGCGATATCAAATCCAGCAATATATTGCTTGACGAAAATTTTGGTCCAAAAATTGCAGATTTTGGATTGGCCAGGCTTCTTCCGGAAGATCGGAGTCACCTCAGTACTAGAGTTGCGGGAACCCTGTAAGAAAAATAATCCTTTATACTACTGTTCTGATTATATTTGCATTTAGGTTGTTTTGATTATATTTGCAGTTAGTGTTCGAACATAATTAAAATGGAGTTTTGTTTGGTCAGCGGATATACAGCACCAGAATATGCCGTTCATGGGCAACTGACCGAGAAAGCGGATACGTACAGTTACGGTGTTGTAGTTCTTGAGATTGTAAGCGGAAGGAAAAGCATTGACATGAAGCAACTACCGCATATGCAATATCTTCTAGCATGGGTATTTTCTCAGTCCATTCACGCTACATTTCTTACACTGGTGTGGATAAGGAACTTAGGCCGTCTCAATTGGTTTATAATTATTATTTAATTTATTTAAAGTTTTTAAAATAATATAATAAGAATATATATTTGTAATAGCAAATTTGAAGATTAAATATATATATATATGAATGATAAGTCAATGAAATGAACGTTATGGGAAATTGATGAATTGGGTTATGAATGTTGCAGGTCTGGAAACTATACGAAACCAACGAGGTTTTAGAAATGGTGGACAAAACCATGGGAGATGAGTACGATAAGGAGGAAGTGTTGAGAATGATACAGCTTGGTCTCCTATGCACCCAAGCTTCTGTTGCACAAAGGCCGTCCATGTCTGAGATAGTGGCGATGCTGGTAAGCAAGAGGGAGATTACTAACTTACAGACGACCCCCATGAAGCCTGCTTTAGGATATACAGTGCGGACTACCAATTCTGAATCGGGCACGTCTTCATCGGCTTCGAATGCAACGGTGTCAACATCCCTCACTGCTCGTTAAATACAATTACAGATAAACAGCACAAATAGTTTCCTACCAAACTATTTTCATGCATTTTATAGATATACAGCAGTAATAGTTTCCTACCAAACTGTTTTCATGCATTTTATACAGTCCCAATGAAACGGCTTTACAATCATACAATTCACATATTGTATATTTCAGTTGTGTAAAATATCTTTTTAATAAATAGATTGACAAATTTAGTATTTAAAAATTATTGAAAATCTTTAAATTTTACAAATTAATATAAAAAAGTCATATAATTTTGACAAAATAAAAAAATAATAATAATTATAAAAAGTACTAACACAAATAGAAACTTAAACTACATAACATAAAGAGGTGTTTTTTTCTTTTCTAAATATTGGATTTGATTTAACCAGAAACCAGTACATAAAAGTTCCAAAGTCAAAATATGCAAAAATTTAACTACCATCCTCACCCAAAAAGCAAGAAATATCTATAAAACCCCAAGATAATGATGAATATAAATCCAGGCATCCTAGGAATAACCCACAACTGAAATACAAGTCAGTTTTAATTCTTTTAAATAAATTTTTATACGCTAATTTTTTCTCCAAATTTAAGTAAAGAATTGAAGTTGGTAATGCAAAACCATTTAAACTCTATTGTGAATTCTTAACTTTTTATTTCAAATGGTTTTTGAATAAGTATGCTTTTTGAATGGTTTGTGTTTGTGAATAGTGGTGGAATATAGTTTTTTTTTATAAAATAATAAATAAATAATTTCTGAATATATATAAGTATATATATAATAATAAATATATAAATAATATATATATAGACAATTTTATTATTTATTATTTTAATTATTGTTTTTTAATAATAAAGTGTATTTTTTTACGATTCTATATGAAGTCGGTATCATACATTTAAAATATAATATATTTTTTAGTGATATTATAATATGCAATAACATGTGTAATTAATGATAGATAGGAGGAATGACTTGTTATAGAGTTTTAGTGAATCCAACATTTTGGACTAACAAGTAAGTCCATCATCAGGAGATGCGTCAATAGATATTATTCAGATCTTAATGATTTATCCAAGAGCTAGATTTAGGTTATATATAAGAAATTGAAAAAAAATGTAAGAAAATAAGTTGGCTAGATTTTCATTTATTTAATTAATTCTTAATCCTATCTATCTATCTATCTATATATATAAGTTATATAGTTTATATCAAATTTTATAATAGATAGAAATAAAGTAATTGAAAATGATTATATATATATATATATATATAATATTATATATATTAGATATATATAAAAGAATTTAGGAAAAATGTATAATGCTAAGAATAAATAAAATTCTTCAATGTTCACATTAAATAACATAATTTTACATCAACCTTTTACATATAAAGAGAATAATAAATTAATAAAAAAATAAAAATATTCTAATTTTATTTTGTAACTATTATTTTCGTTTTTTTTATGATCTGATTAAGTTTCTTTACTATGGGTCGTTATCCTTAGTTCATCCTTAGATTGTGTGGGGTGGACTTTTCCTGATTTAAATGTTGAGGGGTAATGATGTTAATAACACTATAGACGAAAGCTTTGAGAATGACAACATTTTGAACAAAATGTTGTAGATATTTTATACTCCTTAGTATGAATCTTCTTTAAAAAGGTTTCATGAAAAAAACTATTAAAATTATGCATAACTATAACATTTAAATTAAGAAAAAAACATGTCTTATTTAATTTCCATCTTAAATGTAAAGTATATATTCTTAACATAATTATAAAACGAAAATGATAAAATTATGATAAGCCAATTAAAAACAACATTAAAATTTAAAATTTAAGAGAACACTGGTTTAAAAATTAAACCTATAAAAAAAACATTTAAAAAAAAAATTGTAAATAAAAAAAATAATGAAAATCCCATTCCAAACTTTTCGATCTTTTAAAGTTTCAGATTCAAGGTCAAAAAGTTTATAAATGTTTAAAATTCTAGAATTAAATTATGAAAATGAAAAACTATGTCAAGATTTATCATACTGAAATTAAAAATTATAATCCATTATTAATATATTTTTTATATTAAAAAATAAAATTAAATATAAAGTAATATTTAATAATAATAATAAAATATAATATTTAACTTAAATTATTAATTTTTACAAGTCAAATTAAATTATTAAATTATAAATAAAAAATTTGATTTTTTAACAAATTTAAATTTAAATTAAATTTAAAACATAACCATTTTATTAATAAAAATATAATATTGTAATTTATCCAATTTATTATTTTTTTTGCTGTAGCAAGAGCCAAATCTTCTATATCATTAAATCAAAATATGGTTACATAGTGTACATAAGCCATCCGAAATCAAGAGCTCTGGACAAATAGTTCCTTACTAAACACCAAACCTACAAAACCGTCCTCAGGTCAACTCAACCATCAGGGGCAACCTTATGAGTTGATATCGGAAAATCTCTGCCTCAAAAACCCCACCAAAGGGTTTGCCTATCCTCCTGACCCCACCAAACTACCGACTCTTTCCCAACTGTTGATCCGGTCACTAGGATCCAACGGCCAAGAGCCATATCGCTCGCCCCCAACACAATCGAACTTTAATCTGCGATGAAGGGTGGTAAACAAAACCAAACAATGCCACGTGTTGAATTCTCAATGGAATTGCAGCTAAAAAAGTAAAACCTCTTACCATGTGAGCTTCGCGCGATTATCGGAAAACCACCAAGGCACAGAATCCTCTCGAACCCGACAAGGAAAACTATTCTGATGACTGTAGGAACACACCTCTCGTCGCTTCCGCTCTAACCATGGACCCACAATCCGAGACTGCCCTGATGAAGCAAAAAACTCCGTCTCGAATCCAACTAAGAATCAGTGGCGTCCAAAGGAAAAGCTTCAGTAGAAAAGCCAAACTAAGAGGCAGAGGAATCATTGGCTGGGGAAACTTCATTCCTACATGAAACCCTCCCACGATATCAGACCACTTCAATGTCTTCTGCTGCTTGCTCATTGCAGAGTGCCTTTAAATGGTTCTGGGGCATTTCCTGCCACTTCTTCTCGATCCTGCAAACCTCATTGTTAACACCTTGGTTGACCAGAATATCCGCAAGCTTATTAGCATTTCTGCGCACATGATTGAAACTAACAATACAAAGTCCATAAAGGTGTGTTTGAATCCGTTGATATACCTGGATTAGTCTCCAATGATTTGAGACTTCCTCTGGTTTAGAACCACAACTAATTCTCTTTACAGAGTTGATGGTTATTTCAGAGTCTGCCTCTAAAATGACATTTGGGTTGCAAATTTGAATGAGGATCTCTAAGAATTGCTCTAGAGCCATTAATTCCGCCATGTTATTGGTTGATTTACCTAAATGGCTGTGGAAGATTAAGAAGACTTTGCCCTCTTCATTTCTTAAAACTCCTCCAAAACCAGCTATTCCTGGATTACCTTTTGAGGCTCCATCAATATTAAATTTCAGGTAGTTTTTCGGAGGAGGGTGCCAGAAATCTTTCTCTATATTCATTGTCGTATCCTTTTTTTCAAGCCCTTGGGGAGTGATCTCTTGCAATCCCAGAAGTCTGAGAGTTCTCAGCTCCTTTTTTGAGAGAGGATTCTCTGGGATATTGCGCACCGTGGTACTGACTGTTTCCCTAATCTGCTTCAAAATCAAATCATATAGCTTCTGAGGGTTGGCCTTTTTACTCTTGAAGATTATTTTGTTTCTTTCTTTCCGCACATTCCAGATAATGAATCCTGGTGTGAAAGCTCAAGCCAAATTAAGAGCCTCATTCTTCGAAAAGATCCTTCTCCATTTATTTAGGGTATTAGTGATACTCCCTCTGTCCCTATCTGTTTGTTGGAAAATGTTGGAAAGATAATTCCATAGCGAGGTGGTGTAAGAGCAGCAATTGAGAATGTGCTCCATAGTCTCCTCTTGCTCTTCACAAAGCTGACATCCAGAAGGCCCCAAGACACCCCTTTTTCTAATATTGTCCCAAGTCAATATTTTCTTATGGTGAACCAGCCACATAAAAAGCTTGATCTTCATCCATCCTTGGTAAATCTAGAGTTTCTTCTAGGATTTTTCTAGAACACTGGACTCTAGCCCAAGGAGAATATTCTTTGCCTCTTTGAGATTAAAGGTACCTTTGTTTTCGTTACCCTATCTTAATTGATCCTACCCCGCTGTGACCAAGATCATCCTTTGTTTTAGTATGCTTCCCAGTGCCTCTGCTTCTGTTGTTATGAGGCTGTTATTTTTGCAATCAATGTTACTCCAGCTTCTCCACTTTCCCTATACTTGAGAGATATCCCAGAAATCTCTTACTTTGTTTAACCCTTGGGAATCTGTTTCCTGTTTGAGACTTAAAAAGTCCTCTTTTAACAGCACTGGTTCTTGTTGCCATTTTTCCTCCCAAAAGAGTGCTTGATCACCTTGTCTGATTTCCCAGAAACTGTGTTGTTGCACTATGCTTCTATTCTCCCAAGCCCTGTTCCAGATGTGAGAGCCCCTTATGTTTCCAGACATTCTTATGAGATCAATTGTGTGCCAAGAGTTGGCATATTTTTCTTTCCAGATCCTTGCCCAATGGGCTTTTGGCTCTTGCACCCATTGCCACCAAAGCTTCGCTCCTAGCACTTTACTAAGAATCTCCTGATCATCTAAGCCTAGATCCCCATGGCTTTTGGGTTTGCAGATTTTATCCCAGGAAACCAGGGCCCATTTCTTCCTGATTTCCTCCTTACCCCATAGAAAGTCTCTTTGAATATTTCTGATCTGCTCTAAGACTCCTTTGGGAGCTGGAAGGGCTGATAACATGAAAACCGGGATAGATTGTAGAATTATCTTTGTCAGAACAAGCCTGCCAGCCAAGTTTAAGGCTTTGAAGGTCCAGTTTTTCACTTTATCCTGCAACTTGTTTAGCACAGGTTCCCAAATACTTTTAAGCATTGATCTATCTGAGAGAGGCACTCCCAGATATTTTGAGGGGAGGGAGTCCCTTTGGAAGCCAAGAATCCTTGAGATATTTCTTTGAATAGCAATTTTAGTATTAAAGAAGAAAATTTTTGTTTTTGAAAGATTAACTTCCATACCTGCTTCCCTTGCAAAAACATTGAGGATTTGATTGTAGGTGGCAGCTTCTTTGACTGTGGGAATTCCTTGCGACATGGTGTCATCTACAAATTGTTGGTGAGTGAGTGTCTGACCATTCTCAGTTACTTGAAGACCCTTAATTTTTCCCATGTCTTTAGCCTGCTTGATAGCCCTGCCAAGTCCTTCCATCATAAGGATGAAGAGAAAGGGAGAGCGCAGGTCTCCCTGTCTAAGGCCTCTAGAAGGAATGAAGATATTAGAGGGAGATCCGTTAACCAAAATTGAAAAGCTGGATGTAGTTACCAGAGCCATTACCCATCAGACCCAATTATGATCAAACCCAAAGGCTGTGAGCGTCTTTTTTATATATTCCCAATTGACTTTGTCACAAGCTTTGGCGATATCAAGTTGCATGATCATCCCAGCCTCCTTTTTGCTTATGAGAGAGTGAACCACCTCATGGGCTTGAATAATGTTGTTCAAAACTTGCCTGCCCTCCACATAACCAGATTGCTCCTCTGACACTAATGTAGGGAGGAGAGGTTTGAGTCTATTAGCCACTACTTTGGATATTATCTTGTATACTACATTGCATAAAGCTATGGGTCTATACTTATCTTCTCTTTGAGCCGAGTCCTATTTGGGTATCAGGGAGATGAAGAAGGTATTGAGGGCTTTTAGGATAGTTTTACTACACCTCTAATCCTCAACAACAGTTACTATATCCAGTTTAACTATATCCCAACAAGCTTTGAAGAAATCCACATTAAAACCATTTGGGCCTGGTGCTTTGCCATTCTGCATTTCTTTGAGTACTTCGCTAACCTCCTCTTCAGTTACTGGTCTATTTAGGTTAATGTTGTCCTCTCTATACACCAGCTTAGGGATATAATTTGTGATTTTCCTTATTGATTCTTCCCTGTCTGGATCGTTTTCTCGTGAAATGTCTCAAAAATGCTGAACAAGCACCTTTTCAATATCCTTATATGTGTTCTGAATCTCTCCCTTCTTATCCTTTATTGTCGAGATTCTCTTGAATGCTCTATTTTCCATGGTGGATCTATGAAAAAATCTCATGTTGTGCTCTCCTTTTTTGAGCCATTGCACTCTAGATTTTTGTCTCCAGAATATTTCCTCTTGTTTACATAGGTTTTCCCATTCATGGTGAAGTTTGTCAGACTTTTCATTTTTGTCATAGTTAAAGCCTTCTTGGATCAACTCCTGGTTGAGTTCCTGGATTTTGGTTTCCACTAATTTTTTATTCACAAAAATGTTAGCGAAATCCTTCTTGTTCCATTCTTTGAGTCTAAACTTACTATGCTTTAGTCTTCTATACAGGAGAAACATTTTATATTCTTGGATCTGCAAGTCCTTAATCCACCATTTCTTGATATTACTCAAGAAATCTGGGTGGGAGAGCCAGATATTTTCAAATTTGAAGGGTTTATTCCTTGGATCATCCAAACCCTTAATTTCCAATTGAATCAGCCAGTGATCAGAGCCTCCAAAGGGAAGAATTTTTGCTGTAATTTCATTATTTATAAGTATAAGCTCCTCTGATATCATGAACCTATCTAACCTAGAGGCCACCTGAGCTTCCCCTCCTCTCTTGTTGTTCCAAGTGAAAAGGCCATTGTCTGAGTCTGAGTCAACCAATTTCAAGTTCTCTGTGAACGATTGAAATGTTAATGAGTCTTTGTTTAGCCCTCCGGTTCCTCCTTTCTTTTCCGAAAGAGATTTTATCATATTAAAATTCCCTCCCATGATCCAAGGGATGCCATTTTCTCTGTCCCTGAGATCAGTGAGGGATTCTAGCAATCTAAGCTTATCCTCTATTCTTTGAGGACCATAAACATTAGTGACTAGGAAGGTTTCAGAAACCCCTATTGGTTGAATGACTACTGATAAGTAGTTTCTGGATGCCTCTGCATCTAATACTCTGACTTTTTGGGGGTTCCAGAAAATGAGAATGCCCCCCACTGTGTTATCTGCTTTAACTTCTAAAAACTCAAATCTATGAAGCCATTTGCTATGGATTAATTTTAATTTCTGGATGGAACACTTTGTTTCCTGAATGAAGATCATATCCGACATATCTTGTCTCTGTCTAAAACTGAGCATTCTTTTCTTTCTTTTACTACCTAGACCTCTTATATTCCAAGATGTAAACTTCATAATTAAAGGTTTGTGAAGGAGTAACTAGTCAGGTCTTTCATCTTACCTGAGTCTATCATCAGCTTTCCACACTCCATTAATAGCTCCTTCTGCTTTTTTCTACCCCTTTTCTTGCTTGCATTTCTGGTTTCTAATCCTGGATTTGATTTCATTGTTTTCACACCTCTTCACTCCTGCACGTCGATGTTTCTTCCTTTAACTGCCCCCTTTTCCTGAGTTTTCCACAAAAAAAATTGTTGTATTCTATTGCATTCATCGAGGTAATGAATCTATCCCCGCCATGGTTCCCTGCTACAGAAATCCTTCCAGATCTAGGTGTTCTTTATCTAGAATTTCCTGAAGTTCATGATCCTCCAGATCTATTTCACTCTGGGTCATTTCCTGCTCCATCTCTAGCTCTGTTTCATTGATCATGGTTTCTTCCTTATCATTAGTATTTTGTACAGGAGTGTAGTTTTCCCCTTTCTCCTTTTCCTTAGGGTCTTCCTCCATAGACTGGTCTTCGTTTGACATGTCCTCCATCTCTACCAGAGCTTGGAATTTATTTTGACTAGCCTTTTGCCCCTCATTATGTTGTTGCTTTGGTTCTTTTTTACTTCCTTTTCCTCTGCTTGATGCTTTCTGAAAGTTTTCAATGTCCTTATTTGCTTTTAGTTTACTTTTATCATCTACTTTACTGAGAGGGTAGTCTCTGATCAAGTGTCCATGTTCGTGGCATTTACGGCATCTGAACGGAATATGCTCATAGTCCACCGTTTACACCCATTCCTCATCTAAAACTTCCAAGATAACTTCATTTGGAAGAGCTCCTGAAAGATCCATCTCCACACAAATCCTTGCATAGGAAGTATATTTACCCCTTCTGGTGGCTTCCAAGGCTTTGATAAAATGGCCTAGTTTATTGCCTATAGCCACAAGTGATTCATGTTGCCAATAATCCAGGGGTAGAGAAAAAAGCCTTACTCAGACAAGAACTGAAGTGAAAGTATCCCGCTCTGGAACAAATTTCATCACCCAAGGCCACATATAGGGGCCTGTTGCTACAACAAAGTAGGGCCCTCCTTCGAATATTGTATCTTTATCTTCAATGTTTGTAAACACCACTGTGATGAAACCCTTTGACCTAAGGTGTATATCGATACTACCCCTAGGTTTCTAGTGGTATTTGATCTAGGTTTGCAAATCTTTTTCAATGGGCCATACTCCCATGAATTTGCAAATGATGGTGTAAGTCTCCATATGTTCCCTATGCTCCTGTAGTGTCAGATTATTTAAAACTACTCATGGAGTGATTTTTTCTCTTGGTCTACACGGTCACTTTTGTTTAACATCCTCTTTTTTCTTTTCCCAGTTTTTGTCTTCTTCTTCCTTGTCCTTTGTGATGCTCTTTTCCTTGGACTCTACCCCATCTGTCTCCTTTTCCTTATTTCTACTTTCTTCCTCCACTGAACCTCTGACATTACTCAGAAGTCACTTGCCTTTGCTAGCCACAACATCTTTGTAGGAGGGAGTGGAGCTCCCTCGTCTGCGGGTCTCCATTGGGGTCAGACTCTACATACCTCAGAAACTCTGCTCGATTTTTTTGCTCTGGCTCTCCTTGGTCGAATTTCCTCGACTCTCCTCTTCACACTATAACTTTCACTATCACTCATCTTGGTATAATGATTCTTTCATTCAAGTATTCATTTGATAATAAACTTTAGTCATAGAAACTTTTCATAATGTCGTGGTTGAAATATGTCAAAAACATTAAGGTTTTTTGTAGGCATGATCTTTGGTTTAATTCCATGGTTGAAAATTCTCGAAATTTTAAGGGTTTTTTGAGTCATAATATTTTATATGTAACAACATGGCTAGAAATTGTTGGAATTTTCAGGCTTTTCAGAGACGATATTTTATCTTTAATGTCATGCCCAAAAGCCATTGGAATTTTAAGGTTTCTCTGAGTCATGATATTTTGTGCTTAATTCCATTACTAAAAAGTGTTGAAAAATTGCCTTGAAATAAAAAAGACATATTTACAACATCAACACTTTTTGTTTTCAGGGTGTTTTTTGCACAAAAAAAATTGTTTTTATTGGATTTTACTACCACTTTTAAAAAAAATTGAAAATTCACCCTGAAAAAAAACATTATTCCAGCATCAACATTTTTCATTTTTGAGTTCTTTTTCATGTTTTTTGGGGGTTCCTTTTGCTAGATTTATCATTTTGAGTTTACAGTTCCCATTTCATAGTTTACATTATTTCAATATATATGAAATGGATGTCAAATATTCCTTTTTAAATGGAGAATTGTAAGAAGACGTTTATATTGAGCAACATGATTATTTTCAATTATCATATAAGCATTACTACTTTTGTAGGATGAAAAAAAGCATTGTATGGTTTGAAGCATGCCCCAAGGGATCGCTAGTCCAAGTTGAATAGTTATTTGTTTAAATGTGGTTTTAAAAGAGGTACAACTAATAATAATTTTTATATGAAATCTGACAATGGAAAATTGTTAGTGGTGGTTGTCTATGTTGATGACATTATTTTTTCTAGTGATTTAGATCAACAAACATGTCATTTTGTAGGTAATATGAAGGTTGAATATGGGATGTCTATTCTTAGAGAACTTTCCTATTTCCTTGGTTTTCAGATTGCACAATATTCCAAGGGAAATTTCATATCACAAATCAAGTATTTGAAGGATGTTTTGAAGAAATTAACCATGGAGGAATGTTATTTGGTAAGAACTACAATGGTTATTGGCCGCAAACTTAACAATACCGATGACACACTAGAGATAGATAAACCATTATATAGAATAGTTATTGGTGACCTCTTCTATTTGATAACATCTAGACTACACATTATACGAGAAAATAATATTGTTGAATGATTCCAAGCAACCCCTAGACATAGTCATCTTCTAGTAGCAAAGATAATTCTTAGATATCATAGGGAAAAAATTGAATATAGACTTTGGTATCCTCGAGGTAAAGATTTTTCACTAGAATTTTTTTTATTAATGTTGATTAGGAAGGTGATTTAGATTACCATAAAGGCAATAGTAGTGGTGCTTTATTCCTTGGTAAATGTCTTGTTTCATGCCTTTGCAAGAATCAAACCTCCATTTCTCTCTCTACTTCTGAATCGAAATGTATAGTAGAAACTTCTTATTGCACTCAACTATTATTCATGAAGCAGTCTTTACGAGATGTCAAGGTGATATGTGATTAGCCTATGCTATTCATTTGTAATAATACTAGTGAAATCAGCATGCTCAAGAAGCTTGTTTCTCATTCAAAGAAAATCATATTCCATAATAGTACCATTTCATAAGAGAACAAGTTGTGAATCATATTGTAGGATAGGAGTATGTCCGAAAAAAATAGTTGGCAACTGATATATTCACGAAAATGATTCCAAGAAATTAATTCAAGTACTTAAGGAAAGGATCAGGAGTATTTCCTTTTACCTACCTCCACTAGATCATCCTCAAGAAAAAGAAAAGAAGCTAGAAAGAACACAACATATTAAATGTGAATTGTCAGGTCCTAAAGATCAACACCATAGAGGGAGCTTGTTTGTAGGGGGAGAACATTATTTTATTTTTCATTGATTTAAAAGGTGGATAAGTACACCAAAGGGGTAGGAGTACCTATAGCGGAAAAATGAAGAGACGTATACTTTTCTTTTATGATTTTTTTTTGGTGTTGCCATCAATTCCAAAAGGGGGGAATGTTAGACATAAGTTGTCATTGATGGAAAAGGAAAAGAAAGATGTTAGTAGTTTGATAAAAAAATAAAATACTTAGGAGCCATCTTTATTTTATAATATCATCTGAATAGTTATTAGAAACTACTCAGATGGATAGTGCTTGAAAATAAATTTCCACCAGTATATTGAAGTCCAAAAAAGGTCTCTCGGATATAAAGATATGGCTAGTCAAAGTCAGCTGACCAAAAGCCCAAGTTGTAGAGATAAATTGGTGCTAAGAGGTAAGTCAGTGCTAAGTTTGTTAAGGTACTCCAAATTTCACAAAGGAGCTAGTGGAGCAACAATTAATATGTGGACAAGTTTATGGGTAGATCATGCACCATGTGCCACCTTTAAGTTTTTGGAGAAAGAGTGGGGGGCCATGCTCGTCCAAGGGTTAAACAATAGGTGGGGTATGTGATAGGATGTGTTCCCCAAAATGTTGATTGTGTGATTAATGGTCCTTGTTGAAAGTAGCCCCCCTCCTCCCTTTACAACAAAACAACAAAACAAGTGTCTGTGAAAAACGTCATCGGTAAAAAAAGCAAGATCACATAGAGGAGAAAGTGTGTAGTTATTAGTTGGCAGAGGACCCCATAGAGCACAAGTAATCCTCGACACCTATCCCTGGAAGCTTTGAAGGTCGGAACAACTTAAACCTTTAAGGGTGGGGAGTCTGAAGGAAGTGGCATCTAGGTGGCTGAGTGAGGAGTGTTGATTGGAGGAGAGAGGACCCCCCAAGACACATCATCCCAAATGTCCTACCCCACAAGATTAAGAGGTAGATTAAAGGTTTTATTCCTAGAATAATAGTTGTAGAAATGAGAAATTTCCCAACAATTACTGTATAATTTTCCAATTTGGCTGAAAATAAATAATGAAAAATGTTGAAAAGCATGTGTCGTGCACCCTTGCCTCCATACCCTCCATTACATGAGGACTAATTGGAGGATCACACATGGTGTGATTTTACTTTCACATATAGGTGACTTGGGGCCATGGTGGAGCCATGATGGCATGATGATGTAAGGATGAACTCAGTGGGCCATGTGGCACAAATGTGGACGTGATACATGACATGCAAATTTGGTGTTTTTGGGTGGTGAAGCTAGCCAAAAATGGATGGCATCTTCTAGATATTGCCATGTGGTAGAGGAATATAGGTGGCATCATCATGGATGATACATCATCTTGATGTATTTTTTATTGGTCCATGTGTAAAGTCGATGGTCCTCTATGGATGCTACCCAAGACTCTAGAAGGCCAAGCATTAGGAAATCTTTTAAATGAGTTGCATATTTTATTTCCTAGCTAACGTAGCTCTTATACATGGCGTTAAAGAAGGTGACATATGGTTGGAGCAATGGAACTAAGAAGCAATCCTACATGACACAAAACCGTAACCAAAAGAATACACAAGTTTTCGAGGGTGCACATGTTATCTTCTCTGGGGGATGGACTCAGGAGATGGAAAAATAAACAATAGTTGACAGTTTTGATGTTAGAAATTTAATGACAGAACAATGGAACACATAAAATATTGTGAAATCATAGGCACAAAAAAACATAAAACAAGGAAGATAGACATATATGTGGTTCACCCAATTTGGGCTACATTCATGGAGAAGAAAACAATTCTTTCTTTTATATTATCCAACAAAATGAAGAGATACAAGCTATAACAAATCTACTATAATTTCCCCTTCACTCTCAAACAATCTCCTCTCTCTTTCTCACATAGAATAGTGATGTACAACCACAATAAAATTGCCTCATATAAACCGAGGGTTTCCTTGTAGGGAAAAAAAACTAAATAACATATCTTATATCATCAAGCCTTTCACCTATGAGTGACCCAGATTGACTAAAAAATTAAAATATTTTACAAGGCATTTTTCATCTATTTTTTGCTTTGTGGGCATTTCCCTGAACCCCCACCAGGGGGTGCTTATGAAATCATCATCACCCACCTAGACCCCTTGATGATGATGCTATCAGTGTTGTTTCTACCCCATTAGGAACTAGGGTCCAACGCACTTGAGACCTCTAAATCAAGAGTATAATCAGGCTACACACCTAGTATTTGATACGTGATAAAAGGTCATCCAAGAATTAGTTTTTCATTTGATTTCCTGTGTAAAATGTTTAGGTCATCTAGGTTGAAACACATCACTACAAATTTATTGTAAATTGCCATGAAGGCTAGTGTTATGTGACCGAGGGTGCGGGCAAGGTATGAATGGACCAACAACTATATTTGGAGGTTATGTGTCATATTTAGTGACTTAGCCAAAATTGGTAGACAACATGAACATGGTAGAAGCTTGGTTAGAAAAATGGATAGACTTGGGAAAGTGTTTGGTAATTTTGGTCAAACATAGTGGTTAACAGAGTTAGAACTATAGATAGTTATGCTAATATATAGTTTTGAAAATTTGTGTAGTTTAACTCATATTTTCTCATAAAGAAAAGAGATGAGACATTAAATACTTTAAGAACACACCTTCAATACTTAACAAAAGAATTACGTAAGTAAAAATAAGGATTTTTCCATCATAAAGAGTTAATGCTTGCTAAAGTTCTAAAAATAAAAATATGAGTCCTTATACTTTATAAGAAAAATTGAATTTGCAAGAAATTGAGTTCATGTTATAGATATTGTTGTTGGTACTGTGTGTTTTCATTAGAGATTAGAGGATGTTGAGGGTAATTTTTTGGTGACTGGGGTGTGATATATAGAAGAGTTTTATTAGCTTTATGTATGAGAGTGGTCTTCATGACTTGAGTTTGAAAATGGAATGAAGGATGAACCAAGTAGGACAAGAAAGTGGCAAATTTAATTTTAAGGGTTGCAGCTCATTCCAGTAATAGTTGGTAAACAATTAGGGGTTGGAAATCCTTTCAGTAGAGCTGATATATTGGGGGTTGTAGCTCATTTCATTGCTAGGTAATAAACTAGTGGTAGTTGTTCCTTTCAATAGTAGGTGATAAATTAGGGCATAGTAGCTTCCTTCAAGTTGGAGCCAAAGAGATTTGTAGTAGTAACTTGAAGATTTCATTTTTTAGACAAATTAAATTGAATATTGAAGAATCAATGTGCCAAATTTGTGCTTATTTTGTCTATTCTTATGATTATTATATGAATGGTTGCTAAAGTGTTTGTTGATGTCCTATTATTCTTTACTTGAGAAAGAAAATTATTAAAATTTCCAACAATATTGATGCACCCCCTCTCCATTTTGTCCTAGTTTCTTACAGTATTAGAGTGCGTGGAAGAAAAAAAGTTCATGAAGGATTGAAACAGGAAAGATTTGTGGGAGGAGAATATATCAAGAAAAATTCTGAAGGAAGACCCCAACATATATGAGACTAGAGAATTTATGTATGATGTGGTGAATGTATCTTTTTCATAATGAGTCAAGTGTACGAATGAGAATTAAAGAGTCAAGTGTTAAGTTTTCAATAGTATAGGATTGGATAAGGAAGCCATAGTATATATGATATAGTGCAAATAAGTCATATAGACTATCCCATCCAAGGAGTAGAGTTGGCGATAATTATCAAAGACACTCAAAGAAGAATAAAGCAAGGAGTGCAAGTGATTTTGGATCTCAAAGCTAATGAGACCTATAAAGTATCTTAGTCTTTATTTTTTCATATTAATATGGATTGAGAAATTTCTTATTGCAGGTAGCAGTAGAAGGAAAAATAATAGTGGGAGATAATCCTTACATCAAGATAGTTGTAACAAAGAACATAAACAATTCCAGTTGAGGTTAGGTATAATTTGTTAAGACAATTGCATGGATGCAAATGTGGGTAGAGATGTCTAGATTAGGAGAGAAAGTGAAGCTGAGGAAGTGAGGTATATATAAGACTAGAGGAAAGAGTGCTTGATAGGGTTCTAGGAGAAGGAACCCGAAATACCAAAAGGTCAAGCTTGTGGGAAAGCTCGGTGAGGTATTATGTAGAATCTATAGAGGCTTTCTATTGAGGAAGGATATTTACAACTCAGTGTGAGTATAGAGAAGCTCACAATGGGAAACAAAGAAATGACTTTGAGTAGTCATACTAAGGGTTCAAGGAGAAGCCACAAAAAGATGAGTGATGAGGAGTTTGAGAGAGAGATAGTTGAGTTGAAGGAATGCATTAGTGTACTAATGGAGCTACTATAGGATAATAACAAACAATAGAGATATGGATGGATGTTAAGAAAGAAGGTGAAATGGGCTATTTTTCAGGAGAATTTGAAGCACAAATTGAGTGCTTCATTGGAGAAGGAATAACTCATGAATATTAAGTCCAATGAAGAGGATGTTTACCTCTATGAAGCAGAGAAATTACCACTAGATGGAGATAATGATGACGAGGATGATGATGTAGTCCTTCATGAAAGTCTCTTAATATGTTTAGGAATATCATACCAACACTAGGAGACAATGCCAAAAGAATGAATGAAGACCCAAGCGTCTCATGATTTTAAAACTAATCAATTGTGTACATGTCCAAATTATGAAAATTGTGAGGGTGGATAGTCATTTAAGTTTTCCATAAGGAAAGGAGGACATGAAGAGTTGTCTAAAGGAGACAAAGAAATGAACATCGTTATACAAGAGGCATCGATATAGGATAATGCGGTGGATGAAGAGTAGAATTCAAATGCAATTGTCATGAAGTGTAATGAAGAAATTGAATTGATATAAGATCTATAGAGAGAACTTAAGTGATATGGTGGAATTTCAGCTAGTTATGAGGAATGTTAATAACGACCCAGTGAAGGAAAAACACCCTTAACCTCTAAGTGTGCAAAAATGATCATTGGATGTCAATCTAGTTATGTGTTTATAGGTACATACGGAGATGGTGAACATGAAGCTATAATTAGGGAGATAGAATCCATGCTATTTCTTAGGGATGAGATAAAATTGAAGGAAAAAATTTAGAGGGAATGATCAAGGATATTGGGGAAGAGATGTGAGGATTGGATGACAAGGGATGAACCTTGCATGAAGTCTACAAATCTATTTTGACTCAAATTTTCTAACGAATAGTTAAAGTTCTTGGAAGAGAGGTTGGTGAATTTATAGGTGCATATTTAGTCTACAAAATTGGAGTTGGAGGAAGAGAGGGTTGTCTTGAGACACTAAGGAGGATGAATTTTTGAAGTATGACAAACATGTCTAAAAGTGAGCATTCAGGCAAATGTTGAATAAGGGTTTTATAATATTTATGTAAACGGAAGAAATGAACCAACAAACAAGAGATGGCAACAATAAATTTTCGTCAAGGAAAATGTTGGATGATTAGATTGACATAATGTGGATGCTAATGAAGAGGATGCCCAAGAGAAGATATAGAAAGAAGAGAAGGATAGCTAACCACAAACTATAGCTTAATATATGAGTTTACAATAGCAACGAAAATAGGGTATTGCAAAATAGGTTTGGGGTCCTAAACGTTTGAGGTAAATAATGAGGCAAGAACAAGATAATAAATGTAACAACAACAACATTACATATCGAATGAAGGAGGAATAAAGAAATTGAAGACACATGATAAAGAGATCATGGATGTTTTCTAACTTGGAAGTCTAATACAAAGCATAGTCTCTCATCAATCAATATTGCGACTAGACATTATGGTTCATTTTAATTTTACCAAAGGAGTTGGTTCCCTTTAGCAAATTTCTTCAAAATTTAATATTTTAAATTATCGTAATTTGTAGAGTTAGGTAGTTATGCTAATGTTTTTGTAAGGACGAGATGTAGGAAGTTTACTAAGACTGAGTGACACCTGGATTCTAGAAATAGCGTCATGTGTAATTAAGAGAAAGGAATGCTAGTAAGAAGCCTCCATTGTAATGATATATTTTCCTTTACTTGGCTTAGGAAGCATCTTGAGGTAGCTTAGGGAAGAGAAACTTGAGATACGTTATAGAACACAACAAGAAGGAAGAAAGGGCTGGGGTAGAAAACACCCATATTGATATGGTTAGGCCATTTATTTTATGTAAAAATTATGTTTAATGGAGTTTTTTTCTTAAATTTGCAGTTGGATGTGCAAATTTCTTAGTCAATCTGTGGATGACAATTGAGTAAGTGCATTAATTTAGGTTCATGGATTCATGAGTGGAATTCCTATAATCAATACTTGTTTTTATGAATTTCAATAAATATGTTTTAGGTATGGTTATTAGCTACAAGAACATAAGGCTCATGTCTGGAAGGGTTTGAAATGTCTTTCGAAGATTGAATCAATGTAGTTTTAATATTTATTTATTTTTTATGAAACAAATTTTATGTATTGTGTTTTTTCATTTATTTTTGAGTGTAATGTATGATAGGGACACATCAATGCGTATGTCCAAAAGTATATTGTGACCATGTTGTTGTCAATCATTCGTGGGAATTGCCATATATGTGCAAATGAAGTAGAATTATGATAACGGGTGATTGAGAAGCCTCAAATTTCAACTAAGAAATTGACTCCATCACTAAGATTTATCACTGCACACTCTATCTCCCACTAGGAAAGCACCCAAAAGGTTGGAGTCAAACATCATTGACAAATAGGACCAACATATGGGTTTTTTTTTATCAGTTGACGCTCATCTTGGCATCAAGAATATTCGGAAATTATAGGGGACTAAAAACTCAATTAAGCATTGAAGAAAACCACACTACTACATGAATGGCACTTTTAAGAATTTTTTTTAAGAGAAAAAAATATTTCTTCTTAAAAGGCCACTTTTTATATTTTATTTATTTTAAATTAAAACTTAATATCAATTGAATTTCTTTAAATATAAAATTAAAGACGGAAAAAGTTAGAGACAAAATATTTGAAGACAAAATTTTATATTTAAGAAAAAAATAGTTTAGGACAAAAATATTTTAAGAAAAACATTATATTTAAGACGAAAGAAGTTTAAGAGAAATATTTTAAGAAAAATCTTTATATTTAAGAGAAAAATAGTTTGAGAGAAAAATATTTTAAACAAAACTTTATATTTAACTCAATGGTCACTTAAGTCAATGGAAATTAAGACAAAACCCATTTAAGGTAGTTAACAATTAAGACAAAACCATATCAATTTAAGACAATATTATCTAACATTGCAAAAATTAAATCTGATAGTGCACCCTAAGTCTGAGAGCATGTAGGCTATTACTATCCTATGCCTATACGAAGGTTTCTATTTCAATTACTGTTCATGTTATCTTATATAAAGAAAACGATTTGTTGGGCTCTTCATTCTTTGGGAGTAGTCGACTCTAAAGAATGCGAAAAATTTTCATAGAATTTTTTTTCAGATGTCGATTCCTCTTCTATCCCTTCAATCTCTACTGATACGATTGGAGACAACTTGTTTGTCGTTACATTCGGGCTACTTGCACAAAGATTCCATGAGTGGATAGGGGATAATTACATTTTTAATTTTTGAAAATAGACATTCAAACCACATGAAATTTAATGATATCAATTTATTTCTTTTATATTATATTTTTCATTTTTCATTAATCTTTTCTTAATAAAATCTAAAACTAGAATACTATTATTATTAATTTTTAATTAATTATAAAACTAAAATAATACATTTTGAAAAGTTAGAATATTTTTAACTAATTTTTAAGTATTTAATTTAGAGTATGTTTGATTTTGAAATTATATTACACAATTACATAAAAGTGATAATTTAAAGATAATTGATTTTCAAAAACAATCCAATATATCATACAACATTCTAAAATATAATAAATAATATGATAAATTTATTATTTTTTGGTTGTCCTAACTCAGAGGGATTTGAACTTTTAACATCATTCTTTTACATAATACACTTTTAACATCATTCTTTTACATAATACTTCTAAACGTTGAACATCATTCTTTTACATAATACTTCTGAACTTTGAACATCATTCTTTTACATAATACTTCACAACAAGGTGACTCTCAATTTAGTTACACTCCATGAGCTATTTTGTTTTTTTAAATATGTGAAAAACTTTAAATTTCTTTTTTGGTAGGTGAGCACCCATGGGAGATTTGAACCAATGACCTATCACAAGGAGTGGAGTGCCTTAGCAGTGCACCCATTCACCATCAATCCAAAGCCCCATGGGCTTGAAAAACTTTAAATTACTTCAATGAAACTTTGATATAAATTTACAAAAAGTTAGATACAATAAAATGATAAAAAAAAATATATATTTTCTCAATTGCTATATAATATATATATATATATATATATATATAATATATATATATATATATATATATATATATAATATATATATTATATATATATATATATATATATTATATATATATATATATATTTCAAAATTACACAAAGAAATCCAAAAAAGTAAAATACAAATTCATCAATATATACATTTTAAAATTTCATTTTTTCTTTCTAAATGAAAATCTGAAATTTGATTCTTGCATATTTCTTATATTCAGCAACCTCAATTTTCTTTTCGCTATTCAACAAATATATCAAAGAGATAAATAAAATAATTTATTATTTCTTAGATAATATTTTAGTATTTAATTTTTTACTTATGTAAAAGAAAATCTATTTAATATTGTAAAAAAAAATATACCAAATGCAATTTAGTATTTTTGGTACTAATTAATTGTTAGGTAATATTTTGGTAAATATTTTCATCTAGTAATTAGAAAATGATGAATACATTATTAAGAAACCACATAATATTAGTAATTGATATCATTTCAATATAGGGAACAATGCCTATGTGATTTATCTTCCACACTTAATATAGATATATACAAATAAATTATGAAGGAGATTGAAAAATTACCTCTAGCATAAACTTTAATTTAACCTAAAAATCCATTGTCATGCCCCTATACTCACCCACATGGGAGGGTGACTTAGTGCACCCAGATGGCCCATCACTATAGGCTTGTGGTGCATCGTGACTCATTTCATCTCATTGATTTTCTCGATTTGAAACTATGTGATTCCATACTACACATCACTTTTTATATTTTATGATTATTAAAATTCATAATTTTAACAGTTATTAAAGTATGTAGATAATCATTCCATACAATCATGTCTAAACATAACCAATATTAATATGAATAAAAGCAATCTTATAGAATCAACAACCCAATTGGCCTAACAATTGTGAAATACTCAAATGTACTACATCCAAGTGAACTCTAGTCTCACATAACAATTTAAAAATTATAAGAGCACAAAATTCATACAAACCTATCACCAAATTTCCTATTTGATTTACTTCCATTCATTGTAACTTTGTCATAAATCAAAACCCTTTCACTTTATAGAAATAGTGAGTACTCACATATGCATGAAATGTATGAAGAGTTAATTTAAGTGAAGGAAATCAAGTTAAGTATAATATTATAAGTAAAGTGAGTCAAAGTTAAAAATTTAATACCTTGTCAAGAAAAGTCAAGCTAAGGAAAATAAAAATGACGATTTATGTTAAAGTGAAGTTAGAAAGTTTAATTAAAGCATCAAGTCATAGTTTGCATGACGAAAAGAAAGTTAGAGTTTGCATGATTCAATATTTAGAAAGTTTAGTTCTTATATAATCATCGTTTGGTCATTGTAATGTGAAGTAAGAAGAGAGAATAGAAGCAATTTGGTGGATGTACATGAGAGAATAATTAATGAATATAAATTATTTATTCAAGAAAAATCTTGTGTACTTATTTGTCTTATGTTAGCATGATTATCTATACCTCTAAATATTAACAGGTATTATAGAAAGGTTTAGCAAGGTTTCAAAGAACCGAAGGAGTTAAGAAGGTTAGGAGCTACTTCCACTAATAGCCTTGGCTATTGTGAGTAGCCCATAAATTGAAGTTTGTATGCATTGGTCCATAAGTAGAAACTAGAGCTCATTAAGAGTTTGTAAACCTACCTACTAAAAGATTAGGGTGGGTAGCCTACAAATCCACCACCATATCAAGAGGAAAGAGACACTGCCACTGACCAAAGAAGGAGTATCCACTGTAAGTTGTAGCCATCAGCCTCCATAGGAATCTACGTAGAAGAGATTAGCAAAGTTACTAGTAGTTGTTGGGAGCCACCATTAAAGTGAGGGTTAAAATGCTTAGTTCTAAAGATAATGAAGTGTATACGAAATTCATATCTGGAATGATGACACAATACGGAAAGAAGAAAAAATAAATAGAAAGATGACAATCATGGGTCACAAAGCCAAATTGAATCAAACTGAAAAAATAAATCAAAAGGACGGTCAAAATTATTTCGAAGAAATCGTAGAGTTTCTCGCCACATTCCGTGCATATAAAAGACAATTAGATGAAGTAGAACATTTCGAGGGTGAATGAATTAGAATAGATATGGTAACACTTCTAAAATTTACTAGTAAAAATTTGAATTTTTGGGAACTGTCAAAATGAAAAATTTTCTTCGATGTAATGTGTTGATTGAGCATGAGACTAATAACCTGTATGATGAAGTATATAATGCCTGAGTATTATATCTTATAAAACATGTATTGGATGATAATTCCTTGTGCAAGGTAGAAAAATCTACATCTTCCTAGGAAGCATGGAACACCTTGGAAGTAGAATTGGGTATAAAGGAAAGCGACCTAAAGAAGTAAATTTTGTTATAGTTTGTCGAAGAATAAATAGAAATTAGGCTGAAGGTTTGAGAGTAAATGAGCAAGGCTCCAGGAGGAAAATAGAGCTTAGAGAATTCCACTCAAATGTGGATGATCTTCATAAAGACTATAAAAGTGAAACACATCATACAAACATGCATATCAATGAAGAAGACAAATAAAAGATTGCAGAATGAGAATTTGAAGCCTCCATTTATGAAGTAGGGAAAGAGCATATATATGCTCAAGAAGCCCACTGTAACATGGATAGTGAAGATGATGGTGAGTCCCACTGTGACTAAACACATGTGGATGGTGACTTCAACGTGAGTTATCAATTAGTGTATTCAAGAATAGAACTTTTTGATGATGGTGAAGCTTCCAATAAAGATGTGAATAACATGTGTAATATAGTTAGTATGATTGTGGTTAATGATTACCTCTTTTCATTAGATTTTGAGGAATTTAAGTTTGAAAATAACAAGAGCAATTTTTCATATCTAGAGTTGAAAGTTCATCTCTCATTAATCCAACAACGAATGATGAATTTGGTGTAGTTGAAATTGTTAATGACCACATGCATGCTCATATATCTCACCACAAAGTCATTGAAAATTATGTTGATGAATTTTTTTGTCTCCCTTTTGAAACAAGGATTGATTATGGAAATATGGAAAGTGACATTTTCTATGAATAATTGAGTTTTGAAGCTACCATTGTAGCAACAAGTTATGAAGCAATACTTAGAATTGTTCATGAAGCAGTGTGTGATCTAGCAACAATTGGTGATTAAGAAGAGGATAAAGTGATTCATTAGTTTCTGATGAGAATATCCACGAACATCATACCAATGGAAGATAGGCTCAATACAATTGAAGAGGCATAGAAGAAGGCATAAGTATAGAAATATCTCACTCTAGAGCATAATGAAGAGTTTTTAACATTAATTTTGGGTGTGCAAGTAGGCAAGACAAAATTCCAATTACAATTATTGATGAAATAGAAGATGACGAAAAATATGCAGGAAAGGGCATGGAATTTTCTAAAGACAAAGAATAAAGCACTGAAATAACCTTTCAACAATGGAGTCAAGAAGAGATCAAACTATACTATCAAGAAATATGGCAGAAAGAATATCAAGAATATCAAGCGGAATAAGCATGGAAAATTTCATAGTTTGAAGATGAAGAGTTGTGGTAGTAGTTCATGAGTGAAATAATATTTCAAGAGGAACCTATAGAAGATAGGCTTTGAAAGCCTAAATTATTTTTTAGAACAAATATGAAAGAAGTAAAATAAAAATCGAAATAGCAGCAAATGAAGAAATATGGAGGTTACATCAAGAAAGAACAATTGAAAATGAAGTAATTTCAAGGGTGTAGAATATGGAAGAAATGAAAAAGAAAAAGTTTCATTGTAAAAAAAATGTTGAGTCAAATTTTTATTGCAAGCATAGAATTCATAGTTGAGTCAGGATTAAGGTTAGGTTGAGTCATATTGTCATAACTAGGGGGGGGGGGGGTTTAGAAATACTAATTACTCTCATATGCATGCAATGCATGAAGAGTTGAGTTAAGTTAAGGAAAAAAAATTGAGTCTAATATTAAAATTCATGTGTGCCAAAGTTAGAAGGTTAATTCTTTGTCTAAAAAATTTGAGTCAATAAAAAGAAAAATGTTGAGTTAATTTAAAGGAAAGTTAGAAACATTTAATAAAGTGTGAAGTATTAGTTTATAAAAGGAAAGGAAAGTTAGGGTTTGCATGATTTCATATTTAAAAAGTTTGGTGTTTATATACCTATGGTCGGGCCATTGTAATGTGAAGCAAGAAGAGAGAATAGTCATAGCTCGGTGGATGTATATGAGAAAGAAAATAATGAATATAAATTATTTATTCAAGTAGAAGCTTGTGTATTTATTTTTCTTCTGTTTGCATGCTTATATTTCCGTCTCACTAACAAGAAATTATCTCCCTACACTTTGTCATGTAAGAAAATTGTGTCATGACTTGTGCAATGACACATCCAATCATGCTATACATTGGGTGATTAAACACTATCCAAACCCATATAAACATATGAATTTCCCCTCCAACTACTTCACCAACTCTTCATCTCACATTAGAACTTATAATCCAAATAGTACTTCGCCAAATGTTTGTTGCCTTAGCTAACTCTATTATCGCATTTACAAGCAATCATTCCAAAATGAAGAAGGTTGCATCCTTCCATTTCAAACGGGTCAATGTTATGTATTACATACTTTTCCTAAATTATAGTTTCTCCAAACCCATCTCAATAGTCATATGTTCTCCTTTGTGCTCACCTGACTCGTGTGTTATCCTACCATGTCCACTCTAGCTGATTCAACTCATTGTAATGGGTGCCTCTCTACATGATTGCTTGCTAACCCTCATCCGTTCATCCCATGTGCTATACATTACCCTTGTCTTGAGACTAGACTTGTTCAATCAACTTTTGTGAGCCCCTTGATGCTACACATACCATAGAAAAGAAAAGAAATATCTAAGGATTGTACTTGTTATCATTCCATCATATGTTTATTGCTCTCATTTACCTAATATGATTATTCTAAGTGTACTCCCTATCAAAATAAGTTTGTAAATCTGAATCAAATTATGTTTGGAATTAAGAGAGAATATGAATATATACAAGGAGAGGGAGACTATTGGGTTTCATCTCCTAATGCTTCTTCATCTTCTAACTTCCCTTATTTTTTGTATTTATAATATTTACATAAGTTTCCATAATATCAAAGATTAGGTGTCAACATTATCCCAATTAATTTGAAGGGATGTTGGTGAGACCAAGCATCATTCTAAATCTTTCAAACTTTTCCCTTCCAAGCGCTTTGGTCAAGATGTCTGCAATCTAATCATTTGTGGGATAATGTCGTAGGTGGATTATTTTGGCCTCAACATGGTGTTGAATCAGATGGTATTTTGTATTGATGTGCTACATTTGATCATGGAACTTTGGTTCTTGGCCAACTTTATTGTAGAAATGTTGTTAATCAAAAGAAAAGTTGAATGTACTTCTTTCTCCTACAAATCTTCCAAAATTTTCGTGAGCCACAAAATATCCTTTTTTCTTCAGCTACTACCACATATTATGCCTTAGTTGTGGAATCCACTAGAATTAACTATTTTTGTGACTTCCACTAGACAAATCCTAATAAAAGACTCATAACATAACCTGAAATAGATACTTTGATTTCATTGTCTCCATCAAAGTCTGAATCAGATTATCTAATCAAGATGAAGACACCCACCTGTGTATACTTGAGTCCAAAGTCTTGAGTTCCCTTCATGTAATTCATAACTCTTTTTGTAGCAAACCATTGGCCCTCACAAGGATTGTGCATAAATGTGGATAGGATTCCAACAACAAATGAAATATTTCGACTTGTAGTAGTAAGGAATTTGAGACTTCCTACGAGTTGTCTATATTTTTTTCATCCTCAAATTGTTTTCCTTCAATGGATGTGAGCTTTAAATTTTGTTCCATTGGAGTATTTAAAGGATTGCACTTAGCCATGCAAACCTTGTTCAACAAATCTCCAATGTATTTCTTCTGAGAGAGGAATATAAACTTCAGATGTTAGGTTACGTCAATACTAGGATAGTGGTGAATGTAGCCCAAATATATCATTTCAAAACCTTTCCTTAGTTCTTTATATATGGATGCAATGTAGTTATCATTATTACGTGTCATCAAAAGATTGTCTACATACACCACAAGACATACAATCATTTTTACGAATTTCTTAACAAACAAAGTGGCATCATCAAGATCATAATGTTTGAAATTGATTTTCAGAAGATGCTTAGTCAACTTCCCATAGTAGGCTCATGGCTCTTGATTAAGGCCATACAATAATTTTACAAGATCACATAGTTTGTGTTCCTGACCCTTAACAAATCCTTCTAGTTGGGACATGAAAACATTGTCTTTCAGATCTCCATTCAAGAAATATATTTTTACATCCATTTAATGGACTTTCCAACCATTTTGAGCTACCAAGGTAATGAGTGTATAGATAGTAGCCCACTTTTCTTGGGTGAAAATTATCCTCATGATCGACCCCTTCTTTCTATGAAAAACCTTTTTCCACAAGCCTAGCTTTATGCTTGTCAAGTGAGTCATCTTCTTTATACTTGTCCTTGAAGACCAACATGTAGGTTATTGGATTGGTTCCCAATGTAGGATCAACTAGCTTCTAGATCCCATTCTTTATCAAAGCATCATATTATTTTTGCATCGCTTCTTTCCATTCATCATGAGGAGTTACTTCTTTATAGAAAGTTCGTTCAAAAACTGTAGACATATTTAGTTCACAATTATAAGAAACATCCATATAAATAGGTGAATCAGGATCTTCTAAATCACCTCCATTCTTTCCAACCTCATCAAGATGAACACTTTCAAGTGTCTTTGTCCACCATTTTGGAGGACCTTTCTAAGATGGCCTAGGCTTCTTAGTTAATTATGATGGGGTTGAGTCAAGATTTAGCCTCCTAATTTTGTTAATCACATCAGTCAAAGTGTCACGTTGATCAGCGGCTTGAGCTTCATGTGGGGGAGAGAGTGATTCAAAAGGAGATTACATAGATTGACCTAGTATAAGTTTCCCCACTTCAAGATGTGGAATCTTGTTATCAAAATCTTGAAAGTGCTTTGCATGTTAGAATCTATCAAAGTGATGAAGCTACCACTCCAAAACATTGTCCGTATTGGAAGATTCAAGAAAGATCACATCTCTAGATATCATAAGATTCTTATTCACTTCGTCATAGAGGAAATATGCTTTGGAGGTATTTGAGTACCCTAAGAAGATACATTTGTGACTCCTTGCACTAAGTTTGTTTGTCTATTCCTTAGATAAGAAGGCATGAAAACTGGAACCAAAAACCCTGAGACATCTCACCAAAGGAATGTGGCCATACTACATTTCATAGGGAGTCTTGTTTTTTATAGCATGAGATGGACACCTATTCTTTATATGAACAACACATAGAACCACATCAAATAAAAATTCTTGAAAAACATCATTGAACATCATATTTAAGATTGTCCTATTCATTCTTATAGCTAATCCATTCTGTTGGGGATTATAAGGCACAGTTGTTTGATTTTTGATCCCATGTTGGCAAAGACAATCTTCAAATTCATTTGAAGTATATTCTTTTCCATTACTAGTACGAATAGCACTGATATGATGTTGTGAATAATTTTAAATCCATGCATGAAAGTACTTAACTGTTTCAAATGCTTGAGATTTGTTCTTCAATAAATAAACCCAACACATTCTAGTGTAGTCATCAATAAATATCATCATATATTTATTTCCATTTGTAGAAGGAATAGGCATAGGGCCACACAAATCAAAATGAATGAGTTAAATATATCTATGTGCTCTAGTATGAGAATCATGAAATGATTGTTTGTTATGTTTTCCAAAGATACAAGCATCACATTACTTAAGTTTCCTAGGAATAGTTGGCAAACTAGTAACACCATTTTTATTCAATAAACGAAGGTTGTCATAGTCCACATGTACAAATCTAGCATGCTATAAAAGACATGATGAAAGTGTACCTTCATCATAATTATAATTGTATGAAACTTTTTATGCACAAGCTGAGGTTCCTTGCAACTTCATAAGTCTTTCTTCGTCTATCCCAATCATCACAAGTAAGTGATATGATTCTTTTATGACCTTAGCCTTTCCATCAAATATATGAATGAAGTGTCCTCGCTAGCAGATTTAGACCAAAGAAAAAGAAGTTTCTCCTCAACTTTGGGAGGTATAACACATCAAGTAGAATAAATTATGGAAGTCCAAGAAATTTGATTTTGATGGTGCCAAGCCCTAATGGCTTCAATTTTGACATGTCTGCAAAGTATATTGCTCCATCAACATTATCAATGAATTATTCAAAGAAATATATTTTGAAATCCATGTGGCATGTTTCTCCTGAAACAAGCAAGCAAGCATCTTTCTGTGAAGCAAGCGAAGCATTAAATAAAACTTCATTCACTCCACTGTTACAATGTGCCACAACATAATAGTAAGATTTAGGTGCATTATATTTCCCTTTACCAATCATTTTACCATGTTCAATGATGTTGCCATAGACAATGTAATGTTACAATAAACTTATGATACCAAACAATTCATAGTCATGAACAAACACATGGTGATGAACCAATGAACCAGCTAGATATCAACATAAATTATAGGGGTAGCATTCCAATGAACTAGTGTTCACCAACGTCCATATGAAGAGCCACCAACTCAATGTAGTGTTCATTCCTCTAGAAAGTTCAACATAGTGTATACACATTTCAAGCACACCATTCAATTCAGAGCTTGCTCAAATCAATCCACCATAGGCTCTACAAGGGATGAGGGAACACATGCTTGATTCCTATGTGTTAGCTCTCATTGTTAGGCAGTGTTCAATCCTTAAACAAGTTGTAATGATACCAAGTCAAAAATGTTCAGACCGATATCAAACACAACTCAACACTTCACAATATTCAATGCATTCAACACATAACAACATAGTTCCAACACATAGATTATTCAACGAACCAAACAAAATGGTTCACAGGCATTAACAAGGACTCACTCCAACATTTAAACAACCATCTAGCTATCCATACACATGACTTGAAAGTCTATTTAGAAGTTAAAAGATGCTCAACATTAGTAGGGGTTATGAACAAAGTAATATATATGGCATGACTATTTTATAAAAATGTTTATTTTTAACAGCTCACATTCCAGTGCATACCAATTTAACACATTTCAATGCAGGGTTTACATGTAGAAAATCAACATTGTTGCAAGAGAGCACACATCATTGAAAGAATCAATCACAATTTATAGGAATTCTAGGCACAATTCAACGGTCTTCTCAGGACTTCAAATGCACTTGTAGAGAATATACCCAAGGGACATGTGCTTGGAATAAGTGCATAGCTAAAAAGAGCATAGAGGGACATAATATGGAAGGAAATAACACTAGTACAACATGAGAGATTAGTGGCTACACAACTAAAAATGCTAGTGACCAAAATTATTTCAAGAGAATTACTACTAAATTTGAGCAATTTCAAGTGACCCAACTAAAAATAACTAACTTCAATGACCAATTTAGTCGAGGGATAATATATATGACTAGATAATAGTTGATCCAACTAAAAGTAACTAAATTAAATTACTAATTTAGTCTAAGTATAAAATATATGACTAGATAATAAGTGACAAAGTTAAAAATTATTAACGTAATGACTGCTATAGTACAAGAATAAAAATATGACCAACTTACATGCACAACTAGTATATGAATTGGTCATTTATGTTAGTCATTTTTAATTGTGTCACTCAAAAAATGGAAAATTGTAATTTTGATACTAAAGTGTTACATTTCACTAAATTTTAACACTAGAGATGGATTCAAAGACCCCTTTAAGGGAGTCTCTGAATCCATTTACAATGTTAAAATTTAGAGACCCCTTTAAGGGGATCTCTAAATTCATCTTGAATGTTAAAATTTATGTAGATGGATTCAATGACCCCCTTAAATGGGTCAATGAATCCCACTATAATGATAAAATTAGAATAATTTTATACAACATAGAGTATATGTTTAAAATGTATAATAGTTTTATACTCCCTTTGGAAGAATAGACAAGAAAGAGAGTCTGAAATAGAATAAGAAGGGTTTTAAGGGTTAACAAGAATTTGTTCCTCACATCTTAGAGAGATGACACACTACTTTCTGTGGGGTTTTTATGGTGTTCTTAAATTTTGTGGTTGATTTTGTAGTAGATTCATAGAGACAATAATTTTAATAATTTCAATTAAAGGAATGTTGCTTTGAACTTGGTTAATTAACACAAATATAGATTACTCTAAAAGCCATTTTAATCTGTAAATAATTCTATGGATACATCCATTACAAAAATATGAAGAAATTCTAATATCATATTCACATTCTTAGAATGTGCACATACTATTATTAGAAAACCATACATACTATTAATTCTTGTGGCTCTTTATGTAGACTAACATGCCATGACTCCCATATCCATGTTGAAATCCCAATATCCCTTTGTCTATTTATGTGGTTATTTGAGGGTTATTTCATGTTCCTTGAACTCTAAGAGCTGTATTTAGGGTGCAAGTCCCTCTTCTCTCCTCCCCTCAATATATTACATTTCCCAAGGCCCATTATTATCATGTAAACTATACTAATGGTGACAAAGATCCCCCGTAGAGGACAAATATCTCCTAGAGACGTCTTGTGTGGTAATTTAAGACTTGTTTAAGAAGATTGATCATGGGAAGATTCAAATATGACCCAAGCACCTTATGATCCTTCCTTGACCATGGTTAAGGCCCCAAGTGTTATACATGGTAAAACAACCTCCTAATGATATTGAGGCCAAACTTAGAGGCCCTAAGACCCAAATATGGCACACAAAACCTTCAAATAGCACCCATAATGCACCTCAAGGAAAGATATATCTTAGAAAGGATATGTGCGGTGGCTCGAGGCCTTATTCACTTCCGTTTAACTACTAGACAAGTTATTTTTAGGTACTAAGGATCTTATTTTCCTTTTGTATCTATCGTAGAGGCCATTTAACCCATTCTTATCATGAAAAGCATACTAATTGTTCCCATATTCCCATTATAATGTCTTGATCATGGACACTAAACATGATAAAGACATGTCTTAGGCATAAGGCATTTTTTGATTCCTTTCCCAAGGGATGAGCTCGAACTCCCATATATGGTGTAGAGAACTTCATAATGGAACCCTTAACCTAGATGGAGGCCTAAAATCCATCAAAGAGGAATTATATTGTTGTTTATGGTCTTTTTCATCCATTTTAAGCCAAAAAAGTTTCATTTTGGGATTGAGGCAATTGTTTTCATCCCTTTTCCATGATACAAGCCTAAGACACATTATTATTTCATTAACATACTAGTGAAACTAAAGATCCCACATAAAGGCCTAAGGTCCCCTATAGAGGTCATGTGTGATTATTTGAGAACTACTTCACAAATTTTATTCATAAAAGATTCAAATAAGGCCTAAGCCCCTTATGTTCCTATTTTGACCAAGCCTATGCTTGTAAGCATCAGATGTGATTTAAAAATCTCCTAATTTCATTGACGTCGAATAATGAGGCTCCAAGACCCAATCACGGTGTTAAAAACCTTTGAATGGTAAACAAATCACTCCTAGAGGCCAAATCATATCCCTTAGAGAATATAATTAATGTGTTTGTTTGAAGCCTTTTTAATGGCCACTGATTATTTATAACTTAAAGTTATTTTTTTTAAGTTTCCTTGGTCATAGTAAAGGCCATGAGACCCATTATTATTATGCAAAACATACTAAATTCATATTGAGGCCATCGTTTTCATCCATTTACCATGGTAGAAGCGTAAGACCCATTCTTACTATGTAAAACATAGTAATGGAACTAAAGATCCCTTATAGAGGCCTAAGAGCCTCTACAAAGGTCATGTGTGGTTCTTTTAGAACTACTTTACAAAGTTTAATCATCAAATATTCAAATAAGCTATAAGCCCTTTATGTTCCTATTTTGACCAAGCCTACATTTGTAAGCATCAAATGTGATTTAAAATCCTCCTAATTTCATTAAGTGCCAATGATGAGGCTCCAAGACCAAATCGTAGTGTGCAAAACCTTTGAATGGTAAACACATCCATCCTAGATGCCAAGTAATATCCCTTAGAGAATATAATTAATGTGGTGGTTTAAAGACTTTTTAATGGAATTATTTAGAACATAAGTTCCTTTTTTTAAATTTCCATTCTTAGTCATAGTAATCATGCAACCTATTATTATTATGCAAAGCACACTAAATTCCCATATTACCACCTAGAGGCCTTGTGCATGTCAATTGAGCATGAGGAATATTAATTTAGGGACTAAGGCCTTTGTTTTACTCTCCTAACCATAGTATAGACACTAACTCCCAAATTCCATGAGAAATGCCTCCTATGTTTCCATATGTCGACTTAATACCAAAGATCCATCAAAGATGATCTATGTGGAATGACCCCATATTTTATTTGCGTAAGTGAGTTTTAGTCAATATAAAATATGGGAGATTTAGTTTTTTTCACCTCAAAGAAGAATTTAGAGCTCATTTGGGTTTCATTTGGGTTTTATTTGATTTCATTTCATTTTCTTTGTAATGAGAGGCTCATAGGATATAGTGCCTTGATAACAAAAACATGGGGTTTCATGTTTCATCACCATTTTCTTAGTGCAAAGGGGAAATAAGATTTGTTATGGTGAAAGTGAGTAGAATAGAACTTGCAATTGCTACATTGAGTAGATGGATCAGGTAACACTTGCCTAGTCTGCTTCAACGCCACTAATGCATGCAACTAGGTATGTCTCTTCTTTCAATTTTCTCTTATGTTCATTTATATCCTTTTTTTACTTCAATTTCTCTGCGGAAATGCACTCCAACCCTAAGTGTCTTGAAACAATATTTGTCATTCTTATTTTTTAGTTTTGATGAATTTTAGAAAAATGAAGATTGTTGGGAGAAATTTTTGTGAAAAAAGTAGCTATGGATGGAATATTATTTATATACTTTGCTTGGATTATTAGTTTTTCTATCACCTAGAAAATTTATTGATTTCTTAGTGGTGTGGAGTAATTAGGGTTAATTTATGGCCAAAAAATGGGATTATAATTTGTTGATGGAAGATCCGACATAATATAATTTCCATTCATTAACTTATCACAAATTTATAGGATTCTAGTTCAACATTTTTAAATTGCGAGAAATTTTGGTCCTGCACATTTTGAATGGTGTCCGTAATGTTGCATCCTCCACTTGAATAGCTTGAAAACATTTCCATTGAAAACTCCTAGATAAGGAATTACCATATCTTTTAAGATTACTTATGATTTACTAGTTGACCTGATATCCTGTGACCAGGACTATCTATTCTGCCATATTTTCTTAGGAGTTATATATGATCCCATCCACATAGAGTTTCAAAACAACCTTCTTATGCAAGTGAGACACACAACTTATATGGGAAAAATGGTACATAATGGGTGAATATGTTGTTGAGACCATGTGACTGGGGGTATGTAGTCTCCATAGGAGTTGTATTCGGCTCCATCCACACGGAACAACTTTCTTTTGCAGGTTAGATAACTCGTTTGCATGAACAAGATGGCACATAAGCAGTAAACATTTTGTTGGTAAATTTGAACCTTTTGTGGGTGTAATGAAAGACTCTCGCTCTACCTGTTGAGAAAAACAAGCGTATTGTACAACGGTATTGTTCTGATTTCCAACTTGATTTTTTCTCTAGTTGTGATATACAAGTACAAAACAAGTGACTCTGATGAAGATATGCTGACAACTTGATTATTCTTGTCATGTAATACCCATCTATATGGGTTTTCAAATGAACAAATTAAGCATGCATCCACTATTTTGTGAGGAAATTTAATTCTACTTTTCATTCTGAGCTTGATAAATGTCTATGAGGAGAAAGAACTTGATAAATGACATGTACTTATTATCTACATTGTTTAGCATAATACTTAACTATGCATTGCTTTTCTAACCAGTTGTACACAATGTGAGGGATCTACGATATATGCACTACATCCATGAGGGATGGGATTACAAGGTTATAAAGTAAATTCTCTTGGTCATCCCTTATTTTCAGGGGATGCCATGAAAAACATCACGACATATCTTACTAAAAGTGGATGCCCAGAACATGACTATCACCTATACCTAGATGGATATTTTTTGCTTCCTTGACCATTCTTGCTTCCTACAAGGAGACATGAACACCATCCGAAAATTGTCTACTACTCCTTGGCCACGTGTTTGTTTTAAATTTAAATTTTGTTAATGTTTTCTTTTTATCAGACTCAAATATATTTTATTAACCTAACGTAACTTACTAGCAGATCTACACCTCAAATGAAACTGTAAAACTAAAATCCACTTACAAATAAAAATTTTGCAATTGAATAAAGGGCTTGCTTGTGGTAGTGATGACACTTGGTAAAGGGATAATGAAAACAGTGGGGGAATTACTAGATTTTGTGGATCTAGAAGATAAATATGTTCTATCTAATCTAGGTTAATGATACATCCTTAAGCTCTTTCTCCTTTTTAATATTTTCATTTAGATTATGGTGATGAAGTATTATTGTATGTTTATTTTTCCTTTGAATGAGAAGATAATTGGTTCACCAATTTTAAAAATTATTTAATTTGGTTGTTGCAGTGTGCATATTTGTTTGATAATATCTAACATCATAGTATTCTCTAGTTGTATTTACCATTTCTATTGGCTTAGACTTTATGTGCATGTGTGTAAATAATGTTTTATGTGTTGCCACATCTAGTATATTCCATGCTACCTCCATTTCTAATGGAATTTTGCTACATTTCCTTCAAATATGGATCTCTTTCTAGATGTTATAAAGATGGATTCCTTTACCCCCAAACTTCGATTGGTTGTTCATTCTAATATTTAAATGTAATACTACACTATGATCATAAATTATACATAACAATATGAGCCTCCGAGCTTGAAATAAGAAATTATTGTATTAGATATTCTATGATTGATCATATGTATTACATGGCTTAACTTTGCAACATATGAGAACTATTACGAACCTAATTGGAAATCCAGTATTTGATTTGAAATATGATGTGAATTATGTTGTCATTTGGTGCTTGGACACTATTATATAAGTGGAAAATTGTTATGGGCTGAAAAGATTGCACTAAATACAAGTGGCCAAGTGGTTGGGATAGTGGTTTGTTATCCCCTCCACCTAGTTTCAATTCTAGTGAAAGATATGTTGGCCTATTGTGATATGGATCGAAGAGTAAGCAACCTTTGGGATATAGCTCTTTGTTGTGGTTCTAGGTGTCTTGTCTCTTGGTAAGTCATAATATATTGGTTTATTGGGCTTGCAGGCTATTTGATATACTTTTGGTGCTATAGTGATAGCCAATACATATGATCTTAGGCCTCACCCAAATTACTCCAATGAGTTACTAATCCACCATGGTTAAGAAAATATATGTTTATAACACTAGATTTAGTGCAACATGCCAACGAAAACAATAATAAAGTGAGAAGGTGTAAGTACAACAATATAATCAACAATAGTAAAAATTATAACATCATTTAACACAACAAACTTAATATTTAAACATCGAGCTGGCAAAAATCATGATTATGTAGCAAGAACCAAACCATCATAGAATCTTTTATTACTCTCCAATATGATAAGGAAAGCTTCCCTTGGAATTTTATGAATGCCAGCTGTAAGACACCGTAATTGTTTTTTCTTCCTTGAATTACTTTTCATAAAAGCATTTGGAGTGTTGGATGTGCAGTTGTACTTCAAGTCCTACCCACCTAGCATCTTCCAAGGGAAAATGCTTCTAGTGAATAAACTATAAAATACTTACACAGTACTTTATTCCTCAATTTTAACATTTGATTGTTAATTCCTATGTTGTGCCAAATTTGTGGTGTGTTGGGATATGCATCCAATATATATAGAGAACCTCCCATTTTTTTTAAGGAAATAATATGGTATGTGGGTGATATGAAATCATCCTTAATATTTGTGCTTTTTTTAGCTTTATAGAGTGTAGGAGAGCCGGTGGGACTGAGAACAAAAAGATGGGAAACTAGTTATTATGTGTTTAAGCATTTTTTATTAGATTATCCTAAACAATGGGTGTCATATAAGGGTACTAATGTGTGTCCCTTGAGGGCAGAGGGCATCTCTGTAGGTAAACCCATGTAGGGATGTGAATTTTGAATAGGTTTTGTGTACCTTGAAGTACCCTAAATTCTATGTAGTAGTTATGTATGCATTAGGGGAATTTTGAGGTCTAAAATGGGCCTCCTAATGAAATTATAGAATAATAATGGAAATAATAAAATAAGATTAGATTACATCATCAAATTTTAGAGGGAAAAAATAAAAACTCTTTTCTCAACTTGTATTTTGAACTTATCTCCCTAGGGGTTTACTAACATTTCGAGTTATAACACTCGTTGGCTAAAAAAATTTATTCCTCATCCAAGGAGTACCCATGTTGCATAATTTTGATAGACCCTCCTACACGAAAAATGAGAAATACATGAAAAACGCGATTCCAATCACATTTTTTCATGTATTTCTCATTTTTTGTGTAGTAGGGTCCATCAACATGGGTATTACTTGGATGAGGAATTAAATTTTGCATCCAATGAGAACTTCTCTCGAAATTTGAGTAAAAACTTATGGATCTAACTTCAAAAGATGAGTTGAAAAAGTACTTTTATTATTTTATTAATTTTTAATCTTTTTACCTTTTTACTCCAAAAATGGTCAATCATCCCCCATGGTTGACATCATCATATTTAATGTTACTGTTTCTTATAAACCTTATCTTGGTTGTACATTTTTCTTATGAGGCCCATTTTAGACCTCAAAATTCCCCTAATCAGGATTCCCATGACATATTTAGTAGGGTGTGTTCACCCTCAATTTTGGGCATCTTTGCCTATCCTAAATCCATTTATTTACCACCATATTCTATCATATTTCACCTATATACACCTCATTTTAGTCCTATTTTTCATATTCAGGTAGCTAAAATTAAGTTTTTTAATCCTTGGAAACTTTTGTAAAAATTGAGTTTTAAGAGTAAATTTGGACTACATTAAAAATTCCGGTAATAGCTTAATGGAAGTCATATGTGCAAGACACCTGGGCAAGATCTGAGTGCAGATTTGAAAATATTGGGAAACACGGATGAAGAAACACCTATTGGTTCAGTCAAAATGAGCAAAAACATGCCCGGTCAACACTAGTCAAACTTGACTTATCATTCAAGAATTCCTAGCAAAAAGAAGAAGATTTATTGTTTTATGGGATTTTTCCTGATTTTGTGAACTAGACTTGATGAGTTCAGTCTATATGGGTGGATTAGGATTGATAATTCTATTAGATCCATTATAGAAAAGTTTGTTTATGATTTTCTTATTTAAACAAAGTTTATGGACCATTCAAGGGAGTGTAATTTTGTATTAAGATTATTGGAGACTTTTGAGATAATTTGAAGAATCATTTCTACTGTTCTATTTTTTGTTCATTCTATGGATGCTTTATTAAGTTAGTTGTAGCTGAAGAGTTCTTCAGGTGTACAAGGCAAGGTTGGAGGGCCCCCATACCAAGCTAAGTACACTTTGGTTACATTTTGTGTATATTAACATAATTTTGATTATGTATTTCTTGTTTTAGTTTTATGATTTAGTTAAGTAGATGTGTTATAATTTCTGTATGTTTTTTGGATGATTTTGGTTTAAAATATAATTTGTGCATGAAAGGAAAACCAAGGATTTAAGTTAAATTCCTTTCTATCAAATTATGAATCACAACTAAAAATCATCCTTTTGCATTTCTTGAATTCTAGTTTATCATTTGATGAAATGGTAAAGTTATTGGAGTAGAATTGTCAGGAAGGAAAACCAAGACCTCCTAAGTTAGGAGCCTCTTCTCTTGCTTTCTACACATCACAAACTTCTTCTCCTTAGTTTCTCTTCTTAAGGACATGATATGAAAATGGGGCTGTTAGGCTTCTTGTCTAACTTACAAGATCCTCTCCCACTTCCAAAGCTTTAAATTTTCCCAAGTCTTAATGATTAACCAGTGCGGAATTAAGAAATGCTTGAAAATATGGGTGCATGCTTGTATTTGTTTTCTGCTGATTACTTACTTTAAAATCTGTTGTATGTGCTGATATGGGAAGATACTTAACTAATATACAACTGCACATAACAGTAGTTAAGGCAGCAATAAAAAAAGGACATAAGACAACAATATAATATGGAGTTCAGCCTAATATCTTGGGTTGTCTCCTTGAGCTCTAATTAACTTGATTAGGCTCTCTGGGATTATGGCTTCAATTCTTTTACAAGTCGTACACTTAACTCTAATGTTTTATGTAGGAAAATTAGGCTCAGAACACCATCTTATCCCTTGTATCTTGGAGCTCTTCGGCTTTCTAGCTCTGGCTCTTGGCTCTGGCTCTGGCTCTTGCTTTGGCTGTTGGCTCTGAATCTAGCTCTAGCTCTTTGGCTCTGGCTCTGGTTCTGGCTCTGGTTGTTGGTTCTGACTCTAGCTCTAGCTCTTTGGCTCTAGCTCTGGTTCTGGCTCTCAGCTCTCGCTTCTGGCACTTGCTCTGGCTCTTTCTTTGGCTGTGGCTTGTGGCTCTCTACTATGGCTTTTCTAAGCTCTTCCTCATGGCCTTTGCATGTGAATCACTCGACCTCCAAGCAAATCCAACAACAATATATGCTGATATCAATTGATCTCTCTGGCTTTTCCACTCAACGTCCAGTGACTCCCCAGACTCTCTATGCATTCAACATTTTTTCACCATTCGCTCTCTTGCCTCCTGCTCTATTTTCTCTATTCTTAGCTTAAGGCCAATCTATGTCACAACTATTCGAATCCCTTCTTTCGGTTGTTACAGTCATTGCATCACCTCACAGGGAAACAACCACCTATTTCATAATGGATAAGTGTCAGGTTCACCAGAAACACTTGATCATTTGAAACGGCCGTTGTTTCTGTTTACTCCAAGAATGCCAGCAAAACAAGAATCTCTACCAACTCATCGTCCACGTCGGACTTCATAACTTTATGTGTCATGGCTTATTTTCTCCCTTGGGTCTGGCCTCCCATTGGGTGCAACTTAGGCCGTTAGATTTCGGGCCTCCAAATCTAATGGTTATTATTCTTATCGCGTGGTTGACTTGCTCAGATGTTAGCCTGCGAGGAGAGTGGTTTTCTCTCTCATCTGCCAAAAACACGTCATTCAATGTATGGAATCACTTTGTCTTCTAACAAACCCACTGACCGCCCAAAACGCCTCCGATATACTGTTGGTTTTGGAGCGCGGGACCGCTATCTATTTTCAGCGCTTTTCCCATGGTTCTCTAGCTTCCCTTGTGACTGTGCACTTAGGGCCTTTCCATTTTGAGGGATTTTGCCCAACGATGCGCAATTAACACTTTGCACTAATAGCACATCAGAAATGACCTCCATTTTCGGATCTGGATTTCCCAAGTGCTAGTTTACGCCACTGCTCGGTCTGCATGGGCCTCAGTCAGTGTGCTTTGACCGAAGGTTCTCCTTGCTCCATGCTGGCTGCAATTGTCATTGTTCGGAGGTTATTTCTGATAGGCTTCGACATCCACGAGACTTTAAACTTCGGTGTGAGTTTTTACAAAGTTTGGGTAGCTTTAAGAGAGTTAAGGATCCAATTTCGGATCATGATAGTACTGTGAGGAAGGGAAACTAGGACCTCCTAAATTAGGATCCTCTTCCTTCACTTACTGCATCTTCAATGAAAGAATTTTTAGTTTCTTTACACTTAGAACTTATTTGTAATATTCATTTCCCTTAACCTTTGAGCCTTTCCTTCTGCAATTGAATTTACCTTAAATCCATACACTTTAGACATGCTTCCAAGTCTACAAATCCAGATTGACAAGTAAAATACCTACGTTTGTTTACTTAGTAAATTGACCTGACAAGGTGTCCTCTTCTTGAATGTGCTACCCTCTATTACACTAGTTGATTTCTCAAATAAGTTAAAATAATATTTGTATTTTTTCTGATGATATACCAAATTTTAATTTATGACACTATTTTTCCATTGACAAATAAAAAAGGGCAATTTATATCATGTATCACTTAGGTCACAGGAATGAGTGTATTGAATTTTATGTCTAGCTAACTTGACACCAAAACTTTTGACAATTTTCTTCACCAATCCATATGTCACCCCTCTTCATCTAAGGGGTATTGAATGATGCTTTAATTCATGAAGGAAAATTAAGCTATGTATGAGGTATTTAACAACATTACCATTATATCTACCTGATACTTATCTTAACACACAAACATTGTAGTCTCTTGTAATAGAGATACCTCACAATGAGAATTTAAAATCTATTAGTTGAGGACAGTAGGTCCTAAGTTGTCCAAATCCCAAACATTTTTATATGAAATTTGAGGAAAATATCTGTTGTGTCATTTTTATTGTCTACCCTACTAAATAGTTTCTAACCTCCAAATTTCTTTCATATGCAACCCTAATAGAAGACAAGATGTAATCTTCTATGTTTGGTAATGTAATCCATCTACTATTATATGCAATTGTCATTAACACAATATGTAATCTTTTGTCTATTTAGGGGTTTTCACCACCTCTTCTTAGATGTCATTATTATTTACCCTCTTTGGTCGGGATTTTCCCCTATTTCTCTTAGTAACCAATGTCGATATCATTAGCCCCTTCATGATGCTTGATCCCTTAGGTAATTTTCTGTGACATTATCCAAGTTGTTTATTGGCCTCTTTATTTATTGGTGTAATAATAAAATTCACAAACATGAATCCTAATTCCATTGCCAGATTCCTCTAAATATTACATCAAGTGCTATCCTTTCCCTTTTGGTTGCATGTTTGTGTTGAGAAGCACATTCTACAACCCAACATGGTGACATGTGTCACATGTGTCATGCATATATATTAAAATATAATAAAAGTTGGCCTCCAACCTCTAGTGTCAAAGAGAATGAGAAAAATTAATAAATAGAGGAGACCTAAAAGAAAACAAACATGTATCCATCTTTAATATAGATCCATCAATTGTAGAAATGGATTTGAATTATTTTTTTTGGGTGGAAGTCTCAAATTTTTGCACTAACACCTTCATGGATTTGATCAAAGTGTTGGATAATTTTGGGGTTAATATGGATATATTCTACTGTATAAAGGCCAAAACACCTGTCAAAAAAAAATAGTGTATGATACTCAATGTTGATTTAATAAACTACATGACTTCCTCAACACACTTGGCCTAATCTAATGTGTCAAAATTAAAAAAAAATTGTATAAATGGTTCTCATAGAGTCAACATTCAAATTATGATTGTCTTCCCAATGAAATTATTCACCTATGCAAGCCTTTTTGCAGCGGGGAGAGAAACTCTTCTCGTATGTGTTAACAATTTTGCATCCTAAGTTAAATCTTTTGAGAAAGAAGACCATCAGCTCTATCAAGTTTCACTTTCAATTTTCTCAAATATATCAATCTAAGTAGTTAGGTGATTAAGCAGTCCTCGTGTATTTAGTTACAACTATCACCACCATATAGTT
Organism: Pinus taeda; assembly: GCA_000404065.3. Lineage (NCBI taxonomy): Eukaryota > Viridiplantae > Streptophyta > Pinopsida > Pinales > Pinaceae > Pinus > Pinus taeda. The sequence continues at coordinate 68,472 of APFE031219425.1, forward strand.
GATATTTGATTGGCAAAAAATTGATTATTCTAAATGATATCTATAGAGTCAGTCCCTTACTCTAGCAATAAGCAGTTACTCTCAACTAATAAGTAGAGAGACACAAAATTATTCAGATACATCGTGGAGACATGAAGACCAACTTCTACCTCTGATAAAGGTACTCTTTCTTAACTAAATTTACAAAACCGTTGATTCCTTCACTTCCCATAGAACAAATTGTGGCATATTTGGATGCTTCCCGTACGTTTTTACAAAATTTGTGTGAATTTTCTGGTTCAAAGATCAAACACTGATTTTTGTAGGTCAAACCAATACACTTCAGGTTTTTCACTAAAATGTTTGAAAAGTCTAGCTATATGATAACGAAATATTCATATAATGAAAATTTTGATGATAAAGATTCTCATATTCTCACATAATAATTAAATCCTTATTCCCGATTGTCATGTAATCCTTGCTACAAAGCTTGTAGATAACTATATAAGCATTTTCTATGAACCACGCGTCATATGTAAAGGCACTGTTATGATCACTGTAAAAAAATGGCACTAGAAAAAATGGTGAGGTTTTCGAATACAACTTCTCAACAAGATTGGTGAAAAGATCAACAAAATTCAATAATTTGTGGAAAGAATTAAAAAAGGATAAAATAAATTCTTTTTTTTTCAAATTTTGAAACATATAAACCAACAATCTCAAATAAACATACGAGCACATGAATATGAAAAAAAAAAAATCCATACATATGATGTATGGGATGCCAAATAAGAAATTGTAAATCAAGGTTGATACTCAATCATGAAACTTGATAGCTTTCCAATCAAGGACTCATAAGAAGAAAACCAAAAAATAATGGCATTAAATATATAAATGTATCTCATCATCATGATTCAAATACAATTGCAAATCTAGAAGCTAGCTATCTATCATCAAGTATCCCTATCCCTATTCTGGGGAAATGTTATGGTTTTTTTGTTTTCCATTGGAAGGTCTTATATCATTTGATTCATTTCAACTCGCTTGTCTAACTTTATCAATATGTGTAGAAAGTGGTATTGTGTTGCCACATAACCCTTTTTCATGTCGAAGTTATTCCTTTCACCCTACTCTTGTTTCTCCTCCCCTGTCAGCTATACTTGTTGCTATTATTCCTCTTATAACCACGTATGTACCTCATTTATAAGAGGAACCTTGTACTTCACTCTGAACTTATACATGTTAATATTTTCCAAGTAAATGGTGTATGTATGAGGTATATCTACTAGCTGTATCACCCACTGTCAAAGATTGTAGTGGGCATATACGAAATTAATATGTGGGAAATCCAACCTGTAAGATAGTCATAAGAAATTTAATGAGTTTTGACGATCATAAATATGTTAGAAGGCCATAAATTATAATTATCATAATTTCTTAGTTGAATTTCTAACATGTTGTGCTTCTTCAAGTGTATTTTTTTCAAACACACTTCAATTATGTTTACACCTTGAAGTGCTATAACTTTGGTTGAGTACGAGAATAGAACAATTATATAAATTTCATGGTTTTGCATAGTAATTTAGCCAAAAAACATCTACAAAAAATAAAAAATAAAATTAAACTACATTTAATTAGAGTGGAAAATAGGAAATAAAGAAGAATAATTAAACTATCAAATAGAACACATTATTAAAATTTTAAATTATAGTGGCTTATGTGGCGTAAAAGTACTTCTTTCTTTGATAACATTGACAAAGACAAATAGTGTACCAATAGGCTCTTAATACATTGATTTAGTTCACGACAAAAGTGACCCTTATTTTTCCAACCATCATGATTCACTCAATGAGTGGTTGGCTATGGGGATGATAGTTTTAATTCTTATTAAGAGTACCTTGCAGAGTTGACTAATCTGTTGGTGTATTGGATGAGAGTGATTCACAATGTTGTTTTGTGCTGAATAGTGCACTCACTTTCTTTCAGATTAGATTGATGTTTTGTGCTTAGTATCGTGGAATTCCATGTGGTGTGCATGATATCTTTGATACATGTCCATATTCTAGTCACAATTACTATTTTGTATTGGAAGCCAAGCTAATTTCCTAATAAATTTTAAGGTATTAGATCCTAGGTTTATGCTTCTTGTTTGGGAAAGTATCCTTGGCATGTTTTCCAAATGTGCACCTTATACGTGCAACCTATTGCACAATGTTGAAACACCGAATACATGGGACTATCTCCCTTAGAATAGGAAATGAATTATGATGTGGTGCACTATCCTCTTGTGGCACACATTAGACACGTTGTGATTGTTATAAACTAGGTTTTGATAGGGGAAATCATTATAAATTTACTTTTGTCGCCCCTATCACTTGGGATGCATCGATCTTATACTCCATGATCCTAATGAGGGCCTATTGGTTCACTAATATATAACCCTTATATTCCATTAGTTGAAATTCAAAGTAGGTTCTTCTTGAGAATTGTAACAAGAAAAACATCATCAAAGTATAAATAGTAACTTAACTAGAGTTGGAGGGGAATAGTACCAACTCATGCTACTGGCTTCTTGGCATCATCACCAACCTCAAGATAAATGCTTGAGTTGTGTTCTTTTAGAGTAGAAAGAAATCACCAGGCTAACGTCATATTACCAATATGCACCATTGTTCACATATAAAGCACCCATTGGAATCATGCCTAAAATGATCTTAAGCTTGGATCAATGAGGCATCAAGAAGGGTCAACTCTCTCGAGATGCAAATA
>APFE031219429.1:10458-33057 GCA_000404065.3 Pinus taeda
TATATTCGCGTTTCCCCATTTCCAAAATTTGGGGAGGTCGCGTTTCGTATTGCTTCCTGTTTCGGAAACTCGTACCCATTTCCCCGTTTCGTGCAACCTAGAAACAAAGCTATCGGATCCACAGAGGAAGCAGACAGAGGTTTCGGGAGCAAACAGAGCTATCAGAGCTACAGAGGAGCCATATATATATGCCATATATAAGCGTTTAACGGAGCCATACCGGATGAGCATAAACAAAGGCTACCGGAGGAGTACTAATGCGAAGCAATATATAATATTGGAGGAGCCACATAGAACCGATAGAAAGGAAACAATGGAGACACATATACAGGGTTAAAGGAGTGGAGCTATATATGCCATCGGAGAGCATATCGGAGCGCAGACATATATATGCATGCATTTAACAGCCATCGGAAGCCATATATGCCACAGATAACACTACAAGAGCAAGAATGTCAAAGAATGCACTATCGGGAGAAATATAGTGTATATGCAGGCGGATTACACTATCGGGAGCTATTGGCGGCCAAAAACCCATATATGTATGCTTTAACACTATCAACGAACACAAACCATATATATATGCATTTGCACTATCAGCGGCATAAACATACATACATAGGCAAATAAACTATCGAAGGCAGAAAGTGGACTTGAAACTTTATTCACGGGAGCGGTGAGTCATATCAGGTCCGACACCTAATATCACATCGTTATAAGGGATTGGTCTACGTTAAGGTCTAGACTTGGACCTTTGCGATGTGTGATTGCCGACATATATCGCATCGGCACTTCAAGAGCGGGAGTTACAACGTGTCAAGTGGTTCTTTGCGATCGCCGATAGCAATATCACATCGGACCTCCGCCAAGGGCAACCCCCGATTGCAATACATATACACGTGCCGATTGTGATTTCACTATGGATCCGATATAGTATAGATGCGGGTATACAATTTCTTGAAGTCCACCCTTTAGCCATTTTGCCCATTTTTCCTGTGTAAATGAATTTTTGGCTTGTGCGACATTTGGAGACACAAATACAGTATGGAATGCTCCTGATAGTTCAGGAGGCTGAACTAATGTCAATGGCGATTACAATCAGGACGTGGTAGGTCCGTTAAAAGAAACAGTCCATGTGTATGCCTGCTATCATGAGAAAACATGAGCGTTGTTACAGTTTTGGAATATGCGTCCTCTGCGTATGACTCGGTCCTTGCTTTTTGAATCAACGTGTCTTAGAAGTGCTGGTGAAGCACGAAGAGACAAAGGAACCCACAAAGACCAAAGAGGAAGCCACAACGACCAAGGAGGGAAGCCAAAAGATCAAGTGAGTCAGAGGAAACGGAAGCAAGCAAGGAGGAAGCCAAAAAGCCAATGAAAAGAGGAAACTAATAGACAGAGGCAGGAGGAATGTATAAAAAACAAGAAAAACAGAGAACACAGAGCTGTTGAAGGCTGTCAAACGCTATGGAAAATAAGCTGGAGGAGACAGAGGCAGTGAGAGGATCTAGCAGAACAAAAAGAGGGCTGAAGGGCCAACAAGACAACAGACAGTCGAAGGGGAGAAGTAGCCAACAGAGAACATAAGCTTGAATAGGAAGTTGTTCTTTATGCAGAGCTTAGTGCAGCTAACAGTAGACTGACTAAAGCTGTGTGAAGACATTATCAAAAAGCATGAAGGCTATTAGAGACTATGTGTGGGCAGTGTGCAGAGTTGTAAAGACTTCTTCATGAGAATACTGGTTGTCATTGATGCTGTCACATGGAGACTACAATGAAGCTATAAACAGACAGAACTCAGTAGAGAAGAGTTCTGGAAGCATAACATTACTATCAAATGTGCTTTGACAAGATTGGGTCAGAACCCTTGGGGCTGGTGCCTTAGAAGTAAGTAGGATTGGAGTCCTTGGGGCTGGTGCCTCAGAAGTAAGAAGGATAGGAGTCCTTGGGGTTGATGCCTCAGAAGTAAGAGGGATTAGAGTCTTTGGGACTGGTGTCTCAGGAACTAGAAGGATTGGAGTCCTTGGGAGTTGGTGCTCCTAAGTCCAAGACTGGTGCCTTGGTGAAATAGAGTTGGAGCTCTGGAGGTTGGAGCCTCACAAAAGTCCAAGTTGGTGCTTGGCAACTAATCGCAACCATCTATATATTGTATCTATTCTATTGCACAGTTTATATTAATAAAAGCATTTATTCTTGTTGTTCATCTTGTGTTTTGAATATATATGTTTTAACTGGTAAACAATAGTCAAAAAAAGAAATACTGATGCAACCCCCCCCAGTATTTCCAACAATTTTGGCATGAAAACCAAGGTGATCTGACACCTGGTTTGACCGGTGTTGACTGCCCTAGTTTAGGGTTGCAAGTTGACTTCAGAAATCTGCAAATTGATTGTACTTTTGGGGCTGTTCAAGGGCTGTTTCTTCAGGTTGTTCAAGGGCAAATTGACTGGAAATTGACCAAGCATATTAGATGTCAATTTCAACTAGTTTGACCAAGTTTGACTTTGTTGATCTAGGGTTTGCGACTGCTGATATTAAATTATGGAATTCAAATTTTGTACTATTTCTCTCTGTTGAACTATTGAAGATAAAAGAAGATTTGATCAAAGGGTTCCCCGCATTGGGGTTTGTCCCTGACTAGCCGCCACATCTTGTGTCTCTTGTCTTGGCTTGTTTTCTGTTGATCATTTAATGTTCTATCTGCACTTTACTTAATGTATATGTGATTGCTAATCTGTGGCTAATAAAAAGAAAAATAAGTAAACTACTCTAAGCATAAAACATACCATAATTTAACATGGTATCAGAGCTGAGATGAAGACAAAGCCCAAGCAAGAGCAAGAGCAAGAGCAATCACCGAAGAGAAGGTTGGCAGGCTATCTTAAAATCACGGGGTCCTCAACACACTTCCCTGCTGAAGACAAACTCCGTGAGAAGTCTGACTGTCACGGATGGAAGATATCTCTCGATCTAACATTAGAAGAACAAGAAGTGTTGGACCATGTGAGAGGAGGAATTGTTGAGCCTCCATCAAATGCATCCGTTGCTGCTAGGAACAAATGGACCAAGGGAGAAGTCAAAGCAAGGAAGATCATTCGGGACTCTATCAACAAACACTTGGTGGCCTATGTTTCCGAGCTGACCACCTTCAAGGAAATCTACAATAGACTAATGGGTTTATTTAAAGTTAATGATGCAAATCAAGTTTCTAAGCTGAAAGAAATTAAGAAGGGCAAAGATGAGAGTATGCAAGCATATTTCTTAAGGATCACCGAGATCAAGAATGATCTCCTATCTATTGGGGAAGTAATTCCTAACAGGGAAATGACACTCACAACTCTTGGAGGACTGCCATCTGAATGGTATATTCAGGACTACTCTTCTCAACAATAACGTAATTCCTGGATTTGAGGAATTGATGGCTAGATGCATTCAAAAAGAAACAAGGATGGAAGAACAAGAAATGCCCGCACTTAAAGGCCATCTCTCTGCTTTTTCTTCTCATGCTAAAAGAAAAAACAATTTCGGGGCTAAATCCAAAGGAAATGATAGACCAAAGGGTGGAAGAAAAGGACGATGTTACAATTGCAATAAAGCAGGACACTATGCAAGGGAGTGCCCTGATAAAAGGGACTCACACTGGGACGATGATCAAAATCACTCTCAAGGCAATCAAAGGAATGGCAGGTCAAATGGCAAACGTAAAAGAAATGTCGGAAATCAAGAAAGAGGACCACCATTCAAGAAGGGAAGAAACTCCAGGTATGAATCTAACACTATTAACAATAAGCAAGATGAATATTATCTACCAACAGCTCTCTCTACTACTGCTCCAGTGGACTCGCTGGGAAATTGGCTTATTGATAGTGGTGCCTCAAGGCACTTCACTGGTTACAAAGAAGCTCTCTATAATCTGGTAGAGAAGGAAACCAACCTGCAAATTGTTCTTGGAGATAATTCAAAATATCCCGTGAAAGGCATAGGAAATGTCACTCTTCAATTGAATCAGGGAAATACAATCCATTTACAAGATGTATTATATGTACCTGATCTCAAAAAGAACCTGGTGTCCATTTGGGCAATGGAAGACAAAGGCTACAAGGTGGCCTTTAGCGATGACAAGGTACGTGTATGGAAAAAGAACTTTAAAGATGCTTTTACTCTTGGGTTTCAAGTTGATTCATTATATTAGGACGGAGGAAGTCCGTTGGGTGTCATGTCTTGTGACACATCTCTTCAGTCCGGACTATGGCATCGGAGGTTTGCTCACCTTCATTATAAAGCTCTACCCGATGTGAGAAAAATGGTGACCAGGATGCCCGAGTTCAAATTAGAGCAAGAGGGTGTATGTCCAAGATGTGCCGAAGGAAAGCTCAAAAGGGGACCATTCCCCTCAAGCCTAAGCAAGACCTCCGATATATTGCAATTGGTTCACTCAAACGTATCGAGTATGATGCCTGTGAACTCCTTGGGAGGATATTTATATTACCTCACTTTTACAGAGGATTATTCTCGCAAGACTTAAATATACTTCTTGAAAAAGAAGGATGAAGTGTTCTCCTGGTTTCGGCACTTCAAAGCCTTGATCGAGAATCAAACTGAAAAGAAGATCAAGACCTTAAGGACTGATAATGGGACTGAATATGAATCCAATGAGTTTCATGACTTTTGCAAAGAGGCTGGCATTAAGAGGGAGACTACTACACCATATACTCCTGAGCAGAATGGTGTGGCCGAAAGGAAGAATCGTACAATTGTGGAAGTTGTCTATGCTATGCTCCATGATCAAAAACTTCCGAAGTTTATATGGGCCGAAGCTGCAAATACCGCCGTATATGTACAAAATCGATGCCCTCATCAAGCATTGGGTTCCAAGACTCGCGAAGAAATGTTCACCGGTAAGAAACCTGACGTATCTCATTTTAGAATTTTTGGAAGCCCTGTATATTTTCATGTGCCAAAGGAGAAAATGAATAAATTGGGTGCATCTGGATAGAAAGGAATCTTCATGGGCTATAGCGAAAATATAAGGGCTATAGAATCTATGTAGTTGGTCAAACGGGAAGTCGAGATCAGTCATGATGTCACCTTTGACGAAGATATGGCTCTTAGCAAAGTAGACAATCTTCCTACTTTAAGGGGATCTAAAGAAGCTGACACCAAGGAACCGAAGGAAAAGGAAGATGAGACGATGCCCGATGTGGAAGAACCTATGGATCCTATTGATCCTCCTCCGCAAGAGCCTTCCTCTTCTAGGAAGAGGCCTTCATGGCTTAGGGGGACACTTGATGATACTGAAGGACACATTGCACCCAGAGGAACCTTCCGTGAAAGTAAGAAGCCGAATAGGTATCAGGGATACCTGACCATCATGAGCACGATCATCCAAAATGAGCCTTCGTCATTCACAGATGTTGTCAAGCATCAAGTATGCAAGGATGCTATGACTGAGGAATATGAGTCCATGAAAAACGATGTTTGGTATGTGGTCCCCAAACCCCAAGACAACGCAGTTGTCACTTCAAAATGGCATTACAAGATAAAGCATGCAGTTGATGGAAGTGCAAAAAAATATAAGCCTCGTTTTGTCTCTCGTGGCTTCTCCCAGAAGGAAGGTATAGACTATGACGAGATATTTGCACCTGTTGCTCGATCTACCACCATCCGCTCGATCATAGCCCTTGCTGCTTTGCAAGGATGGAACCTACATCAGATGGATCTCAAGACTGCGTTCTTACATGGTTCGATCAAGGAGGAGGTCTATGTGGAGCAACCTGAAGGATTTGAGATTTATGATCGAGAATCTCATGTGTGCAGGTTGAAGAAGGCCCTCTATGGGCTAAAGCAAGCACCCCGAACATGGTATGAGAGGATCGATAGCTACTTGATGAAGCTGGGATTCACTAGGAGTGAAGCCAACCCTAACCTTTACTTTAAGGTTATAGATGACAAGCCTCTCATACTGGTGCTATATGTTGACGACCTCTTTCTAACAGGTGCAGACCCTCTCATTCACAAAAGTAAGAGGGAGCTGGCTTCTGAGTTCGAGATGAAAGACCTAGGACTTATGCACTACTTCCTAGGACTGGAAATCTGGCAGAAACCAGGGGAGATTGTCCTATCTCATGGAAAATACGTGGTGAAAATATTGGAGAGATTCGGCATGGTGGACTGCAAGCCCGTAACTACCCCGATGGAGCTTGACTTCAAGAAGTTAAGCGGTGGTCCTACTGGACCTGTTTTACGAAATGCTATCGAGTATCTTCAACTCGTCGAAGCATGGATGTTATTGGTGAACTCTCGTCTGGATATATGCTTTGCAGTCAACACAATGTGTCAACATATGGTTGAGCCTCACCACTCACATTGGATTGGTGCCAAGAAGCTATTGAGCTATCTTTGTGGCACAATCACTCATGGGTTAAGATACACTGTCGGAGATGTTAGACTACTTGGATATACCGATGTTGATTGGACAGGCAATGTAGTGGACCGAAAGAGCACTTCCGGGTGTTGTTTCTCTTTGGGATCTGCCTCGATATCCTGGATGAGCAAGAAGCAAAAGTCGGTGGCCTTGAGCACCGCCGAGGCAAAGTACATTGCTGCTAGCATGGCCTCCTTTGAGGCAGTCTAGTTGCGAAAGCTCTTCAGTGAGCTGTTTGCATATAACTAATTACAATACAAGTGAAAATGATATATGCCAATATAGTATTTGAAAAGACCTGCATAAGCCCTTTTTTGGGGTCCCCCCATCCCCTATTGAGTGAAAGCTGAAGGGGTTAGCGCGGAAGCTAACCGCTCCCCTATTTCTCGTTCTACAGGGTTCCGGTGCAAGGGTTCACTCCCTTCAATTGATCAACAACATCGAATTAGATGAATTTGTTGTAATATTGTCCAACCACAACACTTTGTGCCTGGACCGAACCTGAGGCCATTGATAACTCAAGTAACTGATTAGTGCATGTATGTGGACTACAGGCTAGTGTCTATATTGCGCTAGTAAGTAGGACGGCTTAAGACCTTATGGAAGTCCATATGGCTAGTACTCCTTAGGGCTTTCGCTCGCTCTTTTTGAAAAGAATGGAGTCAGTGAGCCTATATTGAAAGGATGGTTAACACAAAAGGTTGTAAGGTTGGTAGCTGCTGTAGATCGAACAGAAAGTATTGATTGATGTAGGCAGGTCAATAAAAAGCTATAGCGAGCGCGTAAGATCTCATCATAAGTTGGGCAGTAGTTAATAGTTTTCATGCAAGATCCCAGGTGGTTCTCCTATGCAACTGAATAAAGGTAATTCTTCCAGTTGAGAAAGTAGCAGCAATCAATTTTTTGCCCACCTAGTCTTGGATGGTTGGAACTGCTTGGATTTAGGAAATACCCACCAAACACGGGACGGGAAGAAAGAAGGTAGGGCAACGAATGAGGCACTGCCATTTGGTTCATCGACGATTCACAATCATTCCCAAACGGTCATCGCCAAACGATAGGATAGCCGAACATGCCCCGTAGATCATCGCCAAAAGGGTGACCAACGATAGGTTCAATCCTCTAGGTAGAGTTTGGGTCTAGGAACAGTTCAAAAGGTCTCAAAGTTATAAGGTAGGTCGAGGTTACAGTTTCCCGCGTCTCCCTCAGCAAGTGAACCCTTCCGCCTCAGCAAGTTCCCTAGGTATAGGTTCTTTTTCTCTAGGTTGTAAATAGTCATAAGGGCGGGTCTAAGTAAAGTGATCTAGGTCTCGGTGTTCTAGGTGAACAACCCTAGTTCGAGGTTCCATTTATCTAGGATCAGGTGGTGGGGTTCGAGGTCTTTGTCTATTTCCTCACCAATGATGTTATTCAATGTGTTTGTTCTGTTCACCAATGATGTTATTCAATGTTGTGTGTTCCAAGGGTTATTAACCGAGCCTTGTCTAAGAGAAAGAAGAGAAGGTAAGTTCATAGGATGAAGGGTGTGGATTGGGTTCCAATGGTTTATGGATGGTTGTTTATTCTCTGTCTACAATCTCTGATTCAATGATGATCTCTCCTGTAGATAGGGGTAGGAAGGACCAACCTAGCGGTTGGGGGTAGGGAAATAATGCATTTTGGTAGATTCGAGAGTGTCTGATTGTATTCGTAGAAGTAGGGTAGAGTCAAATAAATAGGGTAACAAAGTGGCCATACAGAGTGTTGAAATGGCCATTTAAGAGGTTTCTACCGGCACTTGCGTAAGCATCTAACTCCCTCGTAGCTATCTGCCTTGCTTCACTTTTGATGAAGTGGTTTTATATAGATTCGATTCTATTGGTCCACAGTCAAATAGCAGTCGGTGATCCAGTTGAGACGTCCGAAAGGCCAGGTTCTCACTTAAGAATTGACCAGTCGCTAACTAAGCAATCCGAGCCAGCAAAAAAGCTAGCAAGTAAAACAAGCAGTGAGTACTTGCGTTATGATAGGCCACCCTTTCAAATCCAATAATCACTCAATTTCATATAATGCCTATTATATATGAGATTATCCATTTTCACCATCATGCGCAGCGTGCGTGTACTTTCATATTGTATTTTCCCATATATATATATATTATATATATATATATATATATATATATATATATATATATATACACGTTATATAATAGTTTTCGAAGTGAGTATGTGTGGGAGGGTACTTTAGTATGTGTGGGAATCGAGGATGTGTGGGTATGGACTATGCTCCATGTGCCCCCGTGTATCGGCTATGCGGTACGGTAATTGGGACCTCCATCCTGGGGATCTACTCCGTTTCAATAGCCAATCATTGGAAGACGCTCATAGTCCAGTCATTGAAAGCCAGCCAATAGATAATCTCATTAGGAGGAGCTGGTCATTGCAAGTAGTCTCATTGCCGGCGCCGATAGCCAGTCTCATTGACAATCATCACATTGCCAGAAGGAAGGTCGCCCCAGAAAGTCATTGACAGCGATACAAAAAATTGATAGTCATAGCATCGTGTAGGCTGACCCATTTCCTCCCTAAAAAGGGTATAAGCCATGTAAGGAAATTCTAATTTCAATTACTTGACCATACCGCTCCGTAATGCAAATAGGTCTTTTTCCTCTCCCTTATGGTCGAGCCTGCTTGCGCATCCTCACCTGCCTACAAAGAAGACTCGGATTCAATGACACTGAAACTCAAACTCATTGAGCACAAAGCTATTGAGAGCCCCCCTCACCTCTCATCTCGCCTCTCACCTCGTCTCGGAACTGGAAACCCAGATTTACATTGGATACCACCATGATCCTGTGTGACAACTAGAGCGGGATTCGTTTATCAGAGAATCTCATATTCCATGATCGCTCCATGCATATCGATATCACGTACCACTATATTCAAGATATGGTGCAGCGAGGAGCAATAAGGCTCCAACATATCAGTACAAATGAACAAGTCGCCGACATTTTGACAAAACCCCTGGGAAAGGTCAAATTCCTGACTTTCCGAGAACGACTTGGTATCGTTCAGAGACCCTCTTATGAGGGTCGAGTATGATGTATTGAGCTCTGGGAGCTCCAAGGGGGCGCGGGGTACTTCTTGGAGCAACATGTGACCACAGGGCGACTCACCATCCCCTGGTGGTGCACTATGTACAAGATAAAAGGCTCAACCTTCCCCTGTGACACCCCATGGCGACTGTGGAACAAGATGATTAGTTCTCCTGTGGGCCAGGATGATTCATTCTCCACGGCATTAGTTCTCCTGTGGGCCAGGATGATTCGTTCTCTATGGCGACTGTGGAATAGGATGATTAGTTCTCCGTGGCGTCCACTGGACAAGATGATTCGTTCTCCTGTGGAGAGGATGATTAGTTCTCCTGTCGAGGCATCCTACCCATGGAGTCTGGGACTCATGGGAAGTACCTCTCATCTGATCAATAAGCAGGGAAATGAGGATAGGGACCATAGTAGTACTATCGATGGACGCATCGTTGTATCTACCGTACTCCCTATGCTAGGATGACCTCCATTGATCTGGGACCAATGATATTGATCTGGGATCAGTGAGAGTGGTACACACTCTGAGACTGACTTTGGGTCAGTGGAGGATGGTATGATACATCCTCGATCATTTATTCTTCTTCATAATTCGAGCAGAGCGTAGAGTGGGGTCAAGTTGTGCAGAACAGTGCATTTGATGGATGGATAGCAGCGGCGGTCAGACAGATTGCAGATGGAGTTCTCCCTAGTTGAGAGGGAGTGTTAAAATTGGCAACTAGCGCCAAACTCCATGTGGGTCACCTTATTTATGGCTGCTGATATTTTTCCTAGATTCCTCTCATCGAGAGGTCTAGGATTGATCTAAAGATCATCCGATTCCGATAAGTATTTATGGAGATATGAATTTATCTCTAATTACTTGACAAAATGTCAAGGTCGGCCAGTAGCTAAGTGTGTGGCACACATGGCCAGCGTTTCACATAAATAGAAGAGAGGTTGAGACATTTGAAACTCATTCATTCACTCATCTCTCTCTCTCCCCTACGAATAAAAGGAGCCTCTCTCTCTCACACGTGTGGCTGAGAGGAAGACGTTCTAGGGCAACGAAGACGCAGAAAGAAGGACGCTAGGGCAGCAGGTTATCTCTTTGACCATCTAGGGGTGCGGATTGGGTGTGGTTGTCTCTTCTAGGCAAGCCACAAATTTTGGCACGAAAACTGAGGTGATTTGACCTTTGGTTTGACTGATGTTGACTGCCCTAGTTTAGGGCTGCAAGTTGACTTTAGAAATTTGCAAATTGACTATACTTTTGGGTTTGTTCAAGGGCAAATTGACCGGAAATTGACCAAGCATATTAGAGGTCAATTTTAACTAGTTTGACCAAGTTTGATTTGTTGATCTAGGGTTTTTTGATGCTAATATAAAATTACAAAATTCAGATTTTGTACTATTTCTCTCTTCTGAAATATTGAAGATAAAAGAAGATTTGATCAAAGGGTTTCCCCGGATTGGGGTTTGTCACTGGCTAGCCACCACATCTTGTGTCTCTTGTCTTGGCTTGTTTTCTGTTGATCATTTAATGTTCTATCTGCATTTTACTTAATGTATATGTGATTGCTAATCTGTGGCTAATAAAAAGAAAAATAAGTAAACTGCTCTAAGCATAGAACATACCATAATCTAACAATACTAAGTTTCAAATTTTGTACTAAATGCTACTTTGCAAATTAGAAGGGAAATTGTAAATAACACTCTAAATGTGCAAGGAAACCTAGGGAAAAGTTACCCTAGTACATTATAGTGGTATCATAGCGCTAACATCCTGCCAGTTGTGAGTATATGAGCCTTGTATGCTTCCTGCAGATACAAGCAACATCATTGTAAGAAGAAAGAAGGGTACTCACTGTTCAAACATGGGGGATAGAGCAGGGCAAGGAGAACATGACCCTGGTATTCTATTGAACAAATTACTCCGTGGGAAGCATCAAATGAATCAGCAATTGCAACAACAAGGACAACAAATGATTCAAGGGTAGCAAGAGATTGCATAAGTTTTGGCTCAAGGATAGCAACAACTTGCTCAACTAATTGCTCATCTTACATGACAACAAAATGTTGTTGCCAATAATAGAACCACCAGTGAAGGTAGTGGTAATTATAATCCTGGTTTGCCTAATAACCATGTAAACAGCAGATGGAGCAGTCAGGCGTTACTTCCCCAATTCACAAACAATCAACGGGTGAAAACCCAAGAAGCAATTGATTTGAATCAACTTCTTAATGTGTATATTCAATACAATGCAAGATTGGATGAGAACACTCCAGCAGCTATGACCTTCAATGAATACAGCAACTTCGGGTACAGGAATAGACCCGAGGGGCAGCTTAATTGGGAACTAGCACGCAAGGTGAGTAAACTTCCTCTACCTTCGTTTGACAGATCATCTAAGTGTTCAACAAGAGCTTGGGTGCAGAAACTAGACACCTATTTTAGGCTCAACCCAATGTTAGAGACAGATGCAATCTAATTCGCCATGTTACATCTGGAACAGGAAGCCCATGAATGGTGGTATCATGGATTAGTTACACTAGGACATGTAAATATTGTTTCTTTCAAGGATTTCACTTAATAGTTGATAGATAGATTCGATCAGAAGCATCGAGACATACATTTCAAGGAATTAGCATTAATAAAATAGGCAGGATCGCCAAAGGAATTCATTACAGAATTTGAACGAACCGTCATCAAGGTAACAAATATATGTCAGGAAAGGTTAGTCATGCTCTTTACAGAGGCCTTAGCCGAACCTCTATAGGGTTGGGTCAAGGCATTCAATCACACGACACTTCAAGAGGCTATCAAAAAGACTCGAGATATGGGAAATGCATCAATAAAGTCTAAGGTTCAACCGAAGCCTATTATTCCCGTAGAGGACAAGGAAAGAAGGCTTTTCCAACGCGATGGGCCTCAAAGAGACAAGTTGGATATGGAAACCCGAAGTGAACTTAGGAGAAAGAAGCTATGTTACACGTGCAAGGATCCATGGGAACCAAGACATCGCTACAATGGCAAAGGGAAAATCCAATACATAGAAGTAGCCTCTGATAATGAGGAAGAAGGAGAAGAACTCATCTTAAATGATGAAGAAGAACCTCCGCGACAAGAAGCGGAGGAAGAAGAAAGACCTAGCAATTCCAAGGAAGAACCACCACAAGAAGAAGTGAAAGAAAAGGAAAATACCAGCGGAGAGAAGAAGCCTCGACCACAAGTCAAAATGCAACCCTTTCCGGCACACCCAAGTATTATACCTTTAGGGTCAGGGGAGTTGTCAAGGGGCAACACATCACAACACTAATTGATGGAGGAGCCACACATAATTTCATCGATGTAGCATTGGTGGCCAAAAGAGAACTCCCCACCGAAGAATTCAAAGGCTTGAATGTAATAGTTGTGGATGGATACAATTTGGATTGCACCCAAATGATGCCAGATTTGAGTGTAACACTTGGTAATTATACTTTTACTAGTGATTTTTATGTGATAGATCTTGAGACATCAATATGGTATTGCGGTTTCAATGGTTGTATTTGTTGGGAACGCACACAATGGACTACTAGGCACTGGAAATGGAGTTTAAAGCTCCTAATGGCAACAAAGTAGTTCTAAGAGGCATGGCAAATAAGATGATCCTCTCCTCTATTTAAGAGGGAGGTTGAGTATTATATTCCTTTTATAGGAATGAGTAGATCCTCCCTAGTTGAAAGGAGAGATAGACACATCATTCTTGTCTTCATGTCATGAAGAAAGAATGGAGGATTGGGTAAGCATCTAAATTATGATACTCTTTGAGGATGAGGTAGGGAATCTAATAGGCAAGAGTTGTTGAAGAGCAAATTCCTTGAGGATGTGGAAATCCAGGACATGAATGGTCCTAAAAGGACATACCTTGAACATCCAAATGGGGTATGTGCCTTGAGAGACAATGATGAAAGTGTTTATAAGTCATTGTCTCCCCAACATTGTGCTCTAATTTAGTGGAGAGATAGAGTTGTTAGTCAAGGCCCTGCTATACGACAATGTTGGATGATATGATGAGATGCACTAATATAAGCTGAATAGATAGCTTATGAGATGGCTTATCAATCCAAATCTTATGATAATTCTTCAGTATAAGAATGTCCATATACCATCTATGTATTATGAATACCTACCTAGTTAAGAGGGAGTGTTGGAAAATGTACTTTGGTTCGGTCTTCATAATGTCTTATGTAATCTTGATTTTATGTATTTGATGTAAAAGAGAATAAAGTTTATTATTATTATCTATAGTATGGATTTCCTGCTCTAGGTTAATAGGCTAATTTATTTATAGGTAAAGAACCCATTGATTGTTTCTAGGGCCCTGTCATGAACTCAAAAAGTCAAGGAAGTCATTGTCATATGTAAAGACACTATTGGGCATGTTGTATCATGTAAAAAGAGTTTATTTAGAGTCAAATGTCCTCCTCCAAGACCAAGTCGGCTTGTTAGAAGACAAGTTGGCCTAGCAGTGACAAATCGACCTCATTAGGGTTGTTCGAACATCATAAGAAAGCCTATATATAAGGAAGAACTCAACCTCATCAAGGGAGCATCTAAAAAAAGAAAGTTCGATAAAGCACAAGAAAGACAAGGATAACCAATGAAGGAGAGGGAAACATAAAGAGAAAAATCGAAGCAATTAAGGCATGTTTTTGGGCTACCATTTCCCACACGTGCAAAGAGATTAGGGCATCAATTTGTTGATGCAAGACCAAATTGCACACCTATCAAGAAGCCGAAATTTGGTGCTAAAAGAATCAAGTTTGCCAATCGAATTACAAAGGATGAAGAAGCACCTTCAGTGAGGGAAGGAGGAAACTTATCTTACCATATTCAACTCACACGTGCAAGCTAGGGTTTCTGCACTAAGGCCGAAGTTGCAGTCAAGAAATTGCAAATCCGAAATTGTGATCTAGAGAAAAAGTTACAACAATTTGAGTAGTTTGACTTAGGTTGACTTTGTGAAGGACAAGCTCATCAAAAGGAGAGGTTGACTTGGTTACGGAGGGATCTTTGTCAAGGGTCTTAGGTGTTGGAATTCATCATTTGAAGATCTATAAGAGAAGAACTTTTGTGGGTTTTCCTCTCAATGGGAGAGGTTTGGGCCCTGGCTAGCAACCTATATTTTGTGTCGTCTTGTCTCATTGATCTTCATAGTTTGGTAGTTGTTTAGTGATAAGAATACAATAATAATCAAGTAAAAGAAGAAGTTAATTACAATTACATCAAAGTTAAGTAAAAGAATATCACTAGCAGTTATCAAAGTAAGAGAAATCACCCTAGCTGCCCTAGATTTCTCAACAATGAGTAATATTAAATACACACAAAATGTTTTAAAAAACATGTAACAAATATCACACCTTAGAAATAATCTTAATTAGAGCCCAACAATATTATTATTCTTATGCACTAGAAAGTACAACTTATGCAAACATTAAAAATCATCAACCCTAAATCGATAGAGGGAGGAGAAATGTGGTATTTGAAATGAGCAGGATTTATTAACAAATCATACACAAATTTTGCACCAAAAAAGAGCACACCTCAACCTTTGTATCTTCTTTTGAACTTTACAACAACCTTTCTCTCATAAAGAAATTTTAGTAGTTTTGTTAGTGATTCTCCACATGGCATTAAACAAAACATATGAAAAATATTAAATAAACACAAAATGTTGTGAGATATTATTATGAATAATCTTATGCACTAGAAAGTACATATTATGTAAACACTAAAAATAATAAAACCTAAATAGAGGAGCGAGAATCATATATAGGTAAATAGCTAAAAAGTGGATCATATATGGACATATGCACCAAAAGAGAACACACCTCTACCTTTGTGTCTCCCATCATCTCTTCCAACCAGCTAGCAGCCCCTAACAACCACCACTAGCTGATGACGGTGTGCCATTTGTATCTCTGCCAGCTACATCAGTCATATGTTAATCACTAATCTAGTAAGAGCACATGAACGAAGGTACTAATCTAGTAAGAGCACATGAATGAAGGTGGGCCTCCAATCAAAAGGTACTTTATTCATTTTGCAATTGGGTGCTTATGCATGTTTGTAATATGTATTTGGATTTTGACATGGATTATGGCACAACTTAGAAGGAAGAGTTTTTAACCATGATCTTGCTCCCTCACGTTAAATGGGGGGTTATTCTTCAATCATAGTCCAATAGGAACTCCCACAATGGCCCAATGGGAGTGTAGTCCCATCTATCCCTATTCCATACTTACAACCTTCCAATTTACATTACAAGCCCTTATTCCACCGCCATTCTTCGAGTTCAACTAACCATTGGTTCTCTAAGATTGGCACCCATACATCCTCATACCTGGGTAGGGCCCGAAACTTTTTCGGAGGAAGGTTGATGTAGCTAAAGAAAAGGAAAGAGCAAATAATAGCCACTATATAAAACAAAAGAATATCAAAATGCAAAAAATGGTTGGGACATACACATTAGCACGAGGGAAAAATCCTAGCATGAGCTTTACCTCACATATTGTGGCCATCACCCGGTTCTTGAGCACATGTTGCTCCTTTACATCATAAAAGAACACTTACATGTCCCAACCCCTGATGGGCAATGAGTTGCCTCATTATTAAGGGTGTAATAACTGCTATACATCATTCAAATCAAGCTCTAACCCTTCGAGCTATAAACAGTAATACAAAGAAAAATCACGAAAAAATAAAAGGCACACAAGAGGGGTGGAAAAACAAAGGTCGAGTTGGTAATTCATGCAACCACGATTGTTCCCTCCTCACACTTATGCACCTAGGATGAGGATCCTAATCATGTTGGTCCCCTTTGACCATGGCACTTGGCCATGAAGTCTTCTCCCCTCCATTCCATCATCATTATTCACTAAAACCTATTGATTGAAGGGTGGACAAAGGAAATGTTACTTTCCCTTAAGGGCTAGAAACACCTAATAGGGTTTTCCATTAGCCACTCCTACCTAGGGAGGTAACACCATTGCAAGTTCAAAGCCTTAATTTTGAAAGAGAAGTCTTATTTTAAGTGTTAAATAGCCCTTTGCTTTCAAGTTTGGTTCACTTAAATGCAAACATGATTATTGTACCTGATGTCTATTTGCTTTCACTAGACTTTATGTTGTGATTGTCAAGTGGTTCAACAGTCCAAGTCTCAGGCACCTTATCAACAGTTACCCAAGGCATTCGAGGAGCATATTGACACCCACAGGTGAGGCGTTGAGAGCTTTAGGTCTCTGAGCAGTAGTAACATGACATTTGCACCCTTGGACAACTCTTGCACCAGGATGTTCCGCCACTTTACATGCTATATGATGATTCATCAAGATAACATACACTGGACCCAGCATGCCCATGGTCAACCTCAACACTCTTAGAGATATGGCAATTGATCCATAGCCTAGATGAGAATGGTCTCACCTTCTAAGACATTTATTAAAATTGGCAACTAGGGCCAAATTCCACCTTAGGACAACTCATATGATGGAGATGATTATTGCATTGGATTCCTCTTTTCCAGAGGTCCAATTTTGATATAAAGATCATCTCTATCTGAGAAGCAGAAATGGAATTTTTAATTTATTCTCTCTCATGCACAAATTGTCAAGGTTGGCCTCAGTCAAATGTAGGCTCAAAATCCCAATAGATGTGTCTCCTCACCCTCAATGAAGTGTATAAATAGGAGTGACCTCTCTCCTCATTTGGACATCACTCATCTCATCACATATATCTCTTTCCTCTCTTGATTGGTTCGTACAACTTGGAGGCAACCTTCTCTACTTTGCACGTGTGATAGAAGGACAAATATATGGGTTTGTTTGTTGGCTGAATTTCAGGAAATCATACCAGTTGGGGTTGACCAGGGCTCCTTTGACCAATGTTGACTTTGTTTTTTAGGGCAACAATCCGATTTTTGAAGGCCACATTTATTGGCACATATTTCGAGTTTGGGACAGTTTGACCAAGGTTGACTTCAGTATTGACTTCTTTGACTGCAAAATTTACAACTGTATTTTCTCTCCTTTGACTAGGTAGAACGCGTTGTTTTGGGCTAACTTTGACTCTCATGAAAGGTCGAATTGATATGTTGTTGACCGAGTTGCCTGGAGGATTTTGGCGCTGCTTTGATCAATGTTGACTTTTTGGTTAGGGTTGCAATTGACTGTTGTCATTTTGACAGGATTGTTTTGGGCAAGTGAATTTGATATTTGCACTCTCTCTCTGTTGAACTATTGAACAATAATAAGAAGATTTGATCAAAGGGTTTCCCCCACATTGGGGTTTTTTCTTGGCATCTACCAAATCTCGTGTCCTCTTGTATTGGCTTGTCTTTTGCACATGTTTTTATGTTCTATCTACATTTACTATCAATGTGTTTAAGTTAATATATATGATTGCTATTGGAAATAATTGAAAATTGTCATTGGGCTGATAAGGAACATTGAAGTAAATTGTGTTAAAGCATAGAACATACCATCGTTATCTAAAATTAACATGGTATAAGAGCACAAGTGAAGACAAAGCCCAAGCAAGAGTGAGGAAAAGAAATCACTAAGGGAAGTCGTTGGACAAGAACTTGGAACTAGTCCCAATGACGACTACATCTTACTTCAAATATGATGACAAGCTTAAGGAAAAATCCAACTATCATGCATGGAAGATATCTCTAGATCCGATATTGGAAGAAAATGATGCCATGGACTATGTCAAAGGAAGAGTAGTGGAGCCTCCTTCAAATGCATCCACAACTGCGCAAACAAAGTACAAGAAAGATGAGGTTAAAGCTAAGAATAGGATATTGGAAGAAATGACGCCATGGACTATGTCAAAGGAAGAGTAGTGGAGCCTCCTTCAAATGCATCCACAACTGCGCAAACAAAGTACAAGAAAGATGAGGTTAAAGCTAAGAAAACTATTCTTGATTCTATTCACAAGCCTTTGGTGGCCTATATTTCTGATTTGGAAACATCTAAGGACATGTATAACATGCTGGTTGGGATGTTCAAAGTGAATAATGCGAATCAAGTTCTCTTTCTCAAGAACAAGTTGAAAAACACCAAGATGGATAGAGGAGAATCCATCAAATCCTACTTCATGAGGATTACCGAGATCAAGGATGATCTCCTATCTATTAGAGAAGTCATTGGTGACAAGGAGCTCACTCTTATTGCACTTGGAAGCCTTACAAGAGAATGGGATGTGTTCAACACTACCATCCTCAACAATGATAGGATTTCGAGATTCGATGAATTATTGGTTAGATGCACTCAAGAAGAAATAAGGATGATGGAAAAAGACAAGCCCTCCAATGGAAGCAATCCTACCGCCTTCTTTGCTCATGCTAAGAGGAAGAACAATGTTGGTCCTAGAAGACAAGGTCAAGGGTTTAAGCAGGAATTCAAAGAAGGAAGGAAAGGAAGATGCTTCAATTGTAACAGGTTTGGCCACTTTGCTAGAGAGTGTCCTCACAAGAAGGATACTCCAAGAGATTATGACAACCATAACAACTACAAGGGAAATGGCAATCAAAGGAACAATAGGTTCAAGAACAAAGGAAAGAGGAATGCTCCCACTGCTCGAAATGGAAATGGTCGTCCTCCCAAGAAGTTGAGAAATTCCAGGTATGAAGAAGTTAATGTTGGTGAAAAGCAAAAAAAAAATTATCTTATTTCTGACCTCACCACCACCTCTCCTCCGGATACATTAGATCATTGGTTGATTGATAGTGGTGCCTCAAGGCACTTCACTAGGTACAAAGAGGCTCTCTCAAACTTGATTGAAAGGAAGACGAATATGGAGATTATAGTTGGGGATAATGCCACTTATCTCGTGAAAAGAATTGGGACTATTACTCTTCACTTAAATCAAAGTCAAACCCTTCATTTACAAGAAGTGTTGTATGTACTTGATCTGGAAAAGGATCTGGTCTCTATTTCTGCGATGGAAGACAAAGGTTTCAAGGTGACATTCATTGATGGGAAAGTTCGTGTTTGGCAAGGAACCCAAGAGATGTGTTCACTCTTGGATTCAGGGTTGAAGGTCTCTATCAGGTTAGAGGAAGTCTATTGCGAGAAATGATTTGTGATACTTCTCTTCAATATGAATTATGGCACCGAAGATTTGTTCACCTTCATTTCAAAGCCTTACCTGATGTAAGGAAGATGGTTACAGGTATGCCCAAATTCAACTTAGATCATGAAGGTGTTTGTCAGAGTTGTGAAGCTGGAAAACATACAAGGGGACCATTCCCCTTAAGTGAAACTCAAACCATCGATATTCTTCAATTGGTCCATTCTCATCTACCAGGTATGTTGCCCGTGACATCTTTGGGTGGATATTTGTACTATATTATTTTTGTGGATGACTTCTCTCACAAAACATGGATCTATTTCTTAAAGATGAAGGACGAAGTGTTCAAATGGTTCCGCTCCTTCAAAGCCTTGGTCGAGAATCAAACAGGGAAGATGATCAAAATATTGAGGACCGATAATGGGACCGAATATGAGTCAAATGAATTCAATGACTATTGTAGAGAAGTTGGCATTAAGAGGGAGACCACCAAATGGTTCCGCTCCTTCAAAGCCTTGGTCGAGAATCAAACAGGGAAGATGATCAAAATATTGAGGATCGATAATGGGACCGAATATGAGTCAAATGAATTCAATGACTATTGTAGAGAAGTTGGCATTAAGAGGGAGACCACCACTGCATATACTCCTAAACAAAATGGTGTTGTCGAAAGGAAGAATCAAACTATCATAGGAGCCACCTGTGCCATGCTTCATGACCAAGGTCTACTGAAGTTCTTATGGGGAGAAGCTGCCAACACCGCTATGCATGTTCAAAATAAACGCCCACATCAAGCATTGGACTTCAAGACATCTGAACAAGTTTTCACCAGTAAGAAACCTGATGTTTCTCATTTTAGAATTTTTGGTTGTCTCGTATATTTTCATGTGACGAAAGATAAAAGAAACAAACTAGATGCATATGGGAAGAAAGGAACGTTTGTGGGCTACAGTGAAACTTCGAAGGCATATAGAATCAATGTGCTTGGTCAAAGGTAAGTGGAGATAAGTCATGATGTCAGTTTCGATGAAGATTTTTCCCTTAGGAAAGTCCAAGATCTTCCTATCCCTAGGAAGGACAATAATAATGATAATGATGCCGGAAAGCAAGATGAACCTCCGCCTGATGATTCGATGCCCGGTGTGGAAGGTCCGATGGATCTCATTGATCCACCTCCTAATGAGCCCACTACTCAAGAAAAAGACCTGTGTGGCTCAAAGATAATCTTGATAATGTTGAGAAACATATTGCATTGAGGGGGACATTTCGTGAAGCAAGAAGCCAAACAGGTACCAAGGGTACTTAGTTGCCATGAGTACCATTGTAAAATCTGAGCCTTGTATATTCGAAGAAGCCGTGAAACACCAAGTTTGGAAGGATGTGATGAACGAGGAGTATGAGTCGATCATGAAGAATGATTTTCATGATGTCTGGGATGTGGTTCCTAGACCCAAGGACAAATCAGTGGTCACTTCGAAATGGCTCTACAAGATCAAACATGGAGCTGATGGGAGTGTTGAAAAGTTCAAGGCCAAATTTGTTGCTTGAGGCTTTTCTCTCAAAAGGAAGGAATAGACTATGATGAGATATTTGCACCAATTGCCCAATATACCACCATCTGTTTGATCATAGCCCTTGCTAACCTCGCAAGGATGGAGCCTACATCAGAGTTGAGGTGAAGAGAAAGCCCAAGCAAGAGTGAAAGAGTAATCACTGAAGACAGTTGGGAAAGGAGAAAAGGCTCAATGGGTCCCTCTTCCCTCTTCAAATTCACCAAGGGTGAAGTCAAAGCAAAGAACATTATCAGAATGGCGCAGCGTAAGCTTCTAATGGCCTACCTAAAGATCACTTCAATGGGAAGTACGGATCTAAGGGTGGAAGGAAAGGCAGATGCCTTGTTTGTAATAAGTTCGGCCATTATGCGAAGGAGTGTCTGAATGGCAGGGACACATCACTTGATGAAGAAAACAATCATTCCAAGAACATCTTCAATGAACGAAGGAATGACAAGGTAATGCAGGTCATCAAGGAAATAGCCAACTCATCGAAGAAAGCAAGGAATCCCATGTATGAAGAATCAAATGTTGTTTCTGATAAGATAAAGAAGCATTATCTTATATTGGCCCTCTCCTCCAGACTCTTTGGGAATCTGGCTTATTGATTGTAGTGCTAAGTTGCAGCAAACGTAGGGTAGGAGGTCGTTTCCGTACGGAAATGGAAACGAAACACTGGAACGCGTGTGGTACGGCCGTGAAACGCGTTTCCGGCCATACTGGCATGTTTCACGAAGCGAAAACCTAGCCAGCACGGCCGGAAATGCATTTAATGGTCGTACGACGCAAGTTTCAGCGTGTAACTTGTGTTTTTTTTAATTTGTTTTCTAATTTATTGTTAGGTTTTTCTAATGCCTTCTAGTTGCTTCTAGATGCTTG
Source organism: Pinus taeda (assembly GCA_000404065.3). Lineage (NCBI taxonomy): Eukaryota > Viridiplantae > Streptophyta > Pinopsida > Pinales > Pinaceae > Pinus > Pinus taeda. The sequence continues at coordinate 32,499 of APFE031219429.1, forward strand.
TCTAAAGTTATAAAAGTGAACTTTTTCCCTAGTGTCGATATGCAGTTCATTAGGAAGTTTGAGGCATACGCAATTCATAGTAATGTTAAATTCTTAAAGTAAAAGTGATATTCTCCTTTATTTTTCATTTTCATCCTTTTACTTAAATTTTTAACATTATCATGAAATGACTCAAGATGTTTGAGAGTGGTTTCGCCCTCATTGGATTTCATATGGAGAAAGTAGAATTTTAGATCTCACTCAAAATCCAACAGACTTATCTGTTTTTCAGGATTTCAAGATTGGGGGGATTGCAATGTTTCCATTGGATTTGATCATGTACTAGGGTATGGGACTTGTATTTAATCAAGAGAACCAAGCCCTCTATGCAGGGGAGGCTCCCAATAATCAAGAGCATGTAAGGTACTAGGGTATGAAACTTGTACTTAATCAAGATCACTAAGGTCGTTCAACTATGTAGGAGGAGACTCCCAATCAAGCACGAGACAAGAAATTAGAAATTTCTCGTGGCTGATTTTGGATATTTCTATTTTCATTATGTGATCATTCATGAGTAAAT
>APFE031219429.1:33214-51616 GCA_000404065.3 Pinus taeda
TATATATATTCGCGTTTCCCCGTTTCCAAAATTTGGGGAGGTCGCGTTTCGTATCGCTTCCCGTTTCGGAAACTCGTACTCGTTTCCCCGTTTCGTGCAACCTTGTTGTAGTGCTTCAAGGCACTTCATCGTTAGAAGGGTTCTCTTTCTAATTTGGTAGAGATGGAAACACTCGTGAGATTATACTCGGAGTCAATGCCACCTATCCCGAAAAGGGTGTAGGGAATGTTACCTCTCTATTGAATGAGGGTATCTCGATTCATTTAAAAGAAGCTCTTTATGTACCTAATCACAAGAAGAACCTGGTGTCCATTTCGGCAATGGAAGTCAAAGGTTTCAGGGTGGCATTCATCGATGGAAAGGTACGTGTTTGAAAATAGAATTTTCAAAGATGTTTTTACTCATGGGTTCAGGGTTGGCAATTTGTATCGAGTTGCAAGATGGTCCATTGAGGACCATGTCAGTTGTCACATCTCATCTATAGAACCGGAGGTCTACATATTATGGGGCCCTACCTGATGTGAGTCAGATGGTGACAGGGATACCTGAATTCAAAAAGAGCATGAAGGTACATGTCGAGATGTACCAGAGGAAAATCTTACAAGGGGACCATTCCCCTCATGTAGCAGGTCCATTGGTTTGGAACAAGGAAAATCTTACAAGGGGACCATTCCCCTCATGTAACAGGTCCACTGGTTTGGAACAACCCAAGGGGTTTGAGATTCATGATAGGGAATCTCATGTATGCAGGTGGAAGAAAGCCCTCAATGGCTTGAGGCAAAACACCCCAGGCTTAGTATGAGAGGATTGATAGTTGTTTAATGAGGTTGAGATTCACTAGGAGTGAAGCCGATCCAAACCATTGCTTAAAGGTTGTGGATGATAGACCTCTCATACTAGCACCTTATGAGGACGACCTCTTTCTAACAAGTGCAAACCTTCTCATTTGCAAAAGTAAGAGGGATTCCGGATTTGGAATGGTAAACTGCAAGCTCGTGACTACCTCGATGGAGCTTAACCTTCAAAACTTATGTCATAGTGATGTCAAACCAGATTTGGGAAATGCCTCTGAGTTTCATAAACTCATTCGCATTGATGTTCCTGGTGAACTTTCATCCGGATCTATGTTTGGCAATTAGCATGTTGGGCTCATATTTGGTTGAGCCTCACTGGATTGGTGCCAAGAATCTTCTGAGATATCTTCGAGGAACAATCTCTCATGGATTAAGATACATTGCCAAAAATGTGAAGGTGCATGATTATTCAAATGCTGACTGGGAAGGCAATGTGGAGGATCGCAAGAGCACTTCTAATTGTTGATTCTCTTTGGGTTTTGCTTTGATATCCTGGATGAGCAGGAAGCAAAAGTTGGTTGCTATAAGCACCGCAAAGACCGAATACATAGCTACGAGTATGGCCTCGTGTAAAGTTGCTTGGTTGCAGAAGCTCTTCATTGAGTTGTTTGACACATGATGGATACCACCGTGATCTTCTGTGTCAACCAAAGGGGGATTCAATTATTGAGGAATTTCGTATTCTATGATTTCTCCAACATATAGACATCATATACTACCTTATCTGGGATATGGTACATCGATGAGCAAGAAGGCTCCATCACATTGTGACTGATGTGCAAGTCGCAAACACTCTGTCAAAGCCCCGAAGGTCAAATTTGTGACTTTCCGAGAACGACTTGGAGTCGTTGAGAGACGCTCTTATGAGGGTCCTACATGATGCATGCATTGAGCTCTGGGAGCCCCGGGGGGCTTAGGGTACTTTTTGGAGCAACAAGCGACCATAAGGCGAGTCACCCTCCCCTAATGGTGCGTTGTGTACAAGGTGAATGGTTCAACCTTCCCCTGTGATACCCCATGGCAACTTATGGACAGGATGAGTGGTTCTCCTGTCGAGGCATCCTACCCATGCAATCTGGGACTCATGGGAAGTACCTCTCATCTGGCCAATGAGTAGGGAAATGGGGTTAGGGACCATAGTAGTACTATCGATGGACGCATCGTTGTATCTACCGTACTCCCTATGCTAAGATGACCTCCATTAATCTGAGATCAATGAAATTGATCTAGGATCGGTATGAGTGGTTTGAGACACTCATTGTTGATATTGATCTGGGATCAATGAAACTGACTTCAGGTCAGTAAGAGTAACATAACTCACTCTCTTTTGGAACTGATCTGGGATCAGTAAGAGTGGTATGACACTCTCTCTTCATATGGAACTGACTTCGGGTCAGTAGAGAATGGTATGAGACATTCTCGATCAATTCTTCTTCTTCATGGTTCAGCAAAGCAGAGGACATGCACTATTGACAGAGATAGTACAGTCTGGTAGATGGATCAGTGGATGGAGTTCTCCCTAGTTTAGAGGGAGTGTTAAAATTGGCAACTAGGGCCAAACTCCATGTGGGTCATCTTATTTATGGTAGCTGATATTTTTCTTGGATCCCTCTCATTGAGGGATGTAGGATTGATCTAAAGATCATTCGATTCTGATAAGTATTCATGGAGATATGAATTTATTTGTGTTATGGGACAATTCGTCAAGGTCAGCTAGCTACCAAATAACCCCCTCATGTGCTCAAAGTTTTAGTATAAAAGGAGGTGACTTGATAGTAATTTCTACACACACTTCACTCTTGATTTCTCTCCACTTGTTCCAGGTTTTAGTGGCAAGAGAAATCTAGATGATGAAGCCCTAGATGTAGGAGGATGCCCTAGCCGCAGTCCTAAGGAGGATGATCTAGCTACAATTCAAGGGAGGAGACCCCTACTTCTCTACGCTGCACAACCTACCCTCTATGCTGCCTAAAGGAGAGATATAGTAGGCCTATTCATGCTGCCCAAATACGTAGGTGCCCTAGCCGCAGTTAGGAAGACAGGCCAACGAGTTTGAAGGGACGTTTTCAGGTAATAGAGTGTTGGAAGGAGGGTCAAAGTACCATGCTGGAGGGCCGAAATAGTAAGGGACTGATCTGGGCTAGTAAACATAGGGATTCCTCCTAAAACGGGCCGAGTAAGGGATTGTTCTGTTGTGATTAGGACGCAGGCCTGTAGGTGTTGTTTTGAGGGTCAAACATAGAGCTATAGGTGCCTCCTCAAGTAGCGAGGTCACATAACTTGAAGAGGAAAGGAGGCCGCATAATTTAAGGTGTGTTTAGGGCATGACTATTGGGTTGTTGTAGGTTATAGTGGGAGCCCTAACCAATGACCAAAACACTGCCCATAAACAGAAGTGCAGAAGTATGGTAACTTGTGCTTTGACTTGTTTGATTGGAAAGGTCTCTTCATTGATGAGGAGATTTTATATACTGCCACAAAGGAGCAGCAATGACTAATAGTGGGCAACAGTGCTAGTAGCATGACAAGCATGGTGTTGCAAGCACATTGGGACAACATGGCAAGCATGGTGTTGCAAGCACATTGGGACATCATGACAAGCATGATGTTGCAAGCATAGCGGGACAACATGACAAGCATGGTGCTGCAAGCACATTGGGATAGCATGACAAGCATGACATTGCAAGCACACTGGGACAGCATGGCAAGCATGGAGCAGCAAGCACATGGGACAGCAATGGCAAGCATGGTGCTGCAAGCACATGGGACATGCAGTATGGCAACACGGTTCAGCATGCCACATGGGACAACAGTGTGGCAACATGGTGTAGTAATGGCACATGGGACAGCAATGTCACATGATGCAGTACAGTGATGGCTACAGTCATGATTAGTGAAGCATGATGAGATGCAACACAGTGATGATTGGTGCAGCATGGTGCAACACAGTAAGGTGCCACATTATGATGAGGAGCAGCACAATGATAGGTGCAGCATGGTGATGGAGTCACCTACCTAGGAGAATTAGATGAAGCAGCATGTCTTCAACTGAGTTCAGCGACCTCATGTATCATCTACTTAGAGATGATCTATGCTCTTATTTAGATAAGTCAAAGTGTTGACTTCTATAGTATATGTACTATCTCTCTCTCTCTCTGTTGAACTATTAAAAAACATATAAGAAGAATTGATCAAGGGTTTCCCCACATTGGGGTTTGTCCCTGGCTAGCGCCACATCTTGTGTCCTCTTGTCTTGGCTTGTCTTTTGCGATCTATGTTTATGTTCTATCTGCAATTTACTCTAACGCTGATGTGATTGCTAATCTGGAAAAGATATTGAGCTAACTGTGAAAACTAAAATAAATTGCTAAGCATAGAACATACCTAAAATTAACACATATGAGTTGGACACTGAGCTTTGGGAACTCCTAGGGGGCTTGGGGTACTTCTTGGAGCTATGAGCGATTATAGAGTGAGTGGTTCACCTTCCCCTAGTGGTCACTAGATACAGGGTGAGTGGTTCACCTTCCCCTGTGATACCCCATTATGGTTGACATGTGTGTAGGGTGAGTGGTTCACCTTCCCCTACGATTGACATATGCATAGGATGAGTTGTTCACCTTCTCCTATGGCATATGAGCAGGATGAGTGGTTCACCTTCTCCTGGCGATGCCCCAACACACATCCTACCCATAAAGTCCAAGACTCATGGGAAGTACCTCTCATCTAGCCAATGAGTTGGGAAAAAGATGGTTAAGGACCATAGCATTACAGATGGAAGCATCGTGTACTGTAATGCTCCCTATGACTAGGATACATGGTGTTCAACAACTTGATCTAGGATCAAGGACTAATTTTAGTGAGTGGAGAGTGGTATGATCTTATGACTCACTCTCGATCACTTCTTCATTATTACTTCATGGTTCAGCGAAGCATAGCAGAGCAGGGCAGTGATGACAAAGATGGTACATGATGGCATGATGATGACAGATGGATTGGCAGGTGGAATTCCACCTTAAGATAACTCATATGATGGAGATGATTATTGCATTGGATTCCTCTTTTCAAGAGGTCCAATTTTGATATAAGGATCATCTCATTCTGAGAAGTAAAAATGGAATTTTGAATTTATTCTCTCATGCACAAATTGTCAAGGTCGGTATCAGTCAAATGTAGGCTCAAAAGCCCAATAGATGTGTCTCCTCACCCTCAACAAAGTGTATAAATAGGAGTGACCTCTCTCCTCATTTGGACATCACTCATCTCATCACATATCTCTCTCTCTCCTCTCTTGATTGGTTTGTACAGCTTGGAGGCAACCTTCTCTAATTCGCATGTGTGATAGAAGGACGAATTTCAAGAAATCATAGCAGCGTTGACCAATGTTGACCAGGGCTCCTTTGACTAGCGTTGACTTTGTTTTTGAGGGTAGAAATCTTATTTTTGAAGCTCGCATTTATTGGCACATATTTCGAGGAGTTTGGGACAGTTTGATCAAGGTTGACTTCAGATTTGACTGCAGAATTTATAGTTGTATTTTCTCTCTCCTTTGACTGGGTTGACCGAGCTGTTTTAAGCTGACTTTGACTCTCTTGAAAGGCTGATTTGATCTATGGTTGATCAAGCTGATTGGAGGACATTTTGGAGTTGCTTTGACCAATGTTGAATTTCTAGTTGGAGCTACAGTTCACTATTGATTTTGACAGGACTGTTTTGGGCAAGTGAATTTGATATTTGTACTCTCTCTCTCTCTGTTGAACTATTGAATAATAATAAGAAGATTTGATCAAAGGGTTTTCCCCACACTGGGTTTTTCCCTGACATCCGCCAAATCTCGTGTCCTCTTGCCTTGGCTTGTCTTCTACACATGTTTTTATGTTCTATTTGCATTTACTGTCAATGTGTTTAAGTTAATGTGGTTGCTACTAGAAATAATTGGAAATCGTCATTAGGTTGATAAGAAACATTGAAGTAAATTGTGCTAAAGCATAGAACATACTGTCGTTATCTAAAATTAACATGGGAGGGCCAATAGCACCTAGAAAGCCCTCAACGTTGGAGCAAAGATAAGCGCTTTGCCTTGTTGGAAACCTTGGAGACCACATTCTAACCAAAAGGTGAAATTTGGATTGAATATAACGCATATGACTTAACACCCATTGAATATAGTGCATATGATTCAATAAGCAAGACCTAATGCTCGCAAGCATGAGGTTCATTGTGTAGTTAAGGATCCTCCAAGCACTGGTAGATATTTACAGGATTATTAGGACATGGTGGAGAAGATTTTTTTCTTCATACCTTGTTGATTCTAGAACAAGCCTAGGGAAAATGACAAGCAAAGAGAGAAAGGGAGGCCACATGGAAGGAAATTTATTGGCCTACAATATCCATCAACAGTGACAGGGCCAAGGGGGATAGGGGGACACCTCTGGTTGGTCCAAAGGGGTCGGGCCCTAACTACCAGGATTAGAAGTGGAACACTAGAAAAGGGAGGCAGGACCAAGAGGACACAAAGAAAAATGCGGAGAACAAAGAAAGGGTAGTGAGGGAAGAACAAGAAGTAGACGCGTACAATGAGAGTAGGAGGAAGGAAGGAGTAGAAGTGGAACACTAGAAAAGGGAGGCAAGACCAAAAGGACACAAAGAAAAATGTGGAGAACAAAGAAAGGGCAGTGAGGGAAGAACAAGAAGTAGACGCATACAATGAGAGGAGGAAGGAAGAAGGAAATGAGAGTTACGACTACCTCTCATGGAAATGGTCATACGTTTGAATGACTTACTTAACGCAGTTGAATCCCAAAATGATATCTAATATAATGCACTGCGTAATCCCCCATACTTAGAAATGAGAGTTAACAGAAGATAAGACAAGACAAGGGAGAAGGAAAATAAGATGCAAGATATGCATTCGAAGGACAATTGGAAAAGGTATTTGTTACAAACAGGGAAATGCACCTGAGAATAGAGGGGATCTACACCACAAAGACATAAGGTTAAGGTTGTTATATCAAAGGTGAGTCCCGACACTGTACCCTTGTACCCTTAATGTTTGTTGCATTTGACTTTCACTGTCATTGCATCCAATTTGCATCTAGATTATAGGGCATGGTCCAATGGTGAAAATGAATCTTCCGGAAACCAAACATGACCGAGACTCCTTTCTTGTCATTGCCATTCTACTATCTCTCATACATCTATGAAAAGTAGGTGTGGGGGTGACCTTTTATTAATGTTGTGGACTTGATTGACCTTATACCTTCCAGGGAGCAAGGACCTTGTAATCCTGTCCTCTCAATGCACAAAATGGTTAGGCATAGCCATAGACAGGAACATTGCTGCCATGGTTGTGGCTTAACCACCTTCCAGCGGGTGTTGGTAGAACACCTGGAAAAAGGCTTTCATGCTTCATAACACTGCACAATAAACTTGAAGGAAAAAAATAAGCAACTGCATAGTTCTCCGGAATTCTTGGGTTGACTGAGGGTGGAGGATTGTGCCTCTAGAGTCCCTCATCGAATAATGGGTGGAGACTCACTTTCATTTTAGTAAACTCTGGATTCCCAACTCAGGGTGGAGTTACTATCTTAGGGTGGAGGAACATCTCTGGAATCCCTGAGTCACATGAGGGTGGAGAATTGTATCTCTAGAATCCCTCGAGGCTATTGGGTGCAGGAAGGCCACCTCTAGAATCCCTGAATATGCCTGGATGTTCTTAAGCTAGAAGGGTGGAGATGTGGATAACCTCTGGAATCCCTAAATAAGCCTGGATGTTCCTAAGCCAGAAGGGTGGAGGTGTGGATAACCTCTGGACTCCCTAGTATCTACTATCTGGTGGACTGGTCACTGGGACAGGCTTCACATGCTAGGGGGTGACAGATGCATTATTAACAGCCTGTCAGTGATTGGGTGGTAAATTACAAATCTGATCCCAATGACCAGTCCATGTCACACATTGATGAGTATTCCATTGACTACCTCTGCACTGTTCCTAATATTCTTAACAGTACGAGGTCACCAGAATTCCTTGCTGTGGATAGGCATTGGGGTTGAGACCTGTATGGTCTGACAGAACAAAATGTTGTGGATTACAAATAGTGTATGTTAAGCACTAAATGGATGGCATACATGTTTTTTTCATAATACCTGTGGATTAAACCCTAGTCTGGCCTGGTTCTTTGAGGCGCCTAATTGGTTAAAACCGAATTTCATGCACAAGCCTTGGTGTATGACTTCGTAGCTGCATATACACCTACTGAAAGTAATGAGAGCTTTCATTAGAAGTTAGAACGTGAGGTAACAGTGGTATGCAATTTATTTTCAGTGGCACTAGGTTCCAATTTCCACCTACTCGTAGTTCAATGAGGTGTCATCCCATTGCACAAGTCTAATAAATATATAACTTGTTATCTAATCAAGCAGATTTAAATGTTTCATGCATGTCCTATCTCACAAGACAAGGTTTATAAATATGTGAGCTACTCCTAGGTAATACAGATTTAGGATAGGTAATACAGATTTAGGACAAAAGCTGTACGCACACAGTATTCTGCTTGAAAGAAGTTACACAGGCCTCATGCATGGTATTTGCCTGATATCGACAGGACTTCTAGATTCTTTAAGTTACCTGCCTGATGAAACAAATTGATTGAATATCCACTGTACCTCTACCCCTTATTTCCTGACATTTTCCTTAGGCTGCACAACTGTTAAATTGTCATATATAGATGTGTGTATACAACAGTGAAGGAAGGTATAATGCTGGAGTGATATCTGTTCAAGTGAAGAGAATTTCACATGTTGAATAATGAGTTAATATTGGTATTGATATGTTATGCCTGTAGACTCACCGATTGAGTTGATTACAACTTGTCCCATCTAAGATTTAACACACCATTGTCTAGACTCTAAACCATATAATCTGTTGAGTTTAGTTTTAGGTGTAATTACGATATATGAGCTGCCCATGAAAGATATGATGCTTGGGTGGAATTGACAGCATGGTAATAATGGTTGCATTGCTAATAGTATTGCTTGGTGTATTAAATTTCTGAGTTCCAAGTTAGGTACAATAACATTATATATGACTGCTCATGAAAGACATGATGCTTGAATGGAAATTGACAGCATGGTAGTAATGGTCGTATTGCTGATAGCATACCTTGGAGTATTAAATTTTTGAGTCCATATTTAGGTACAAAAACATTATATATGTTGCTCACAAGAGACGTGATCCTTGAATCCAAAGACAGCATGACAAAATGATTGAATTGCTAATACTGTATCTTGATATATTAGATTGTTGGGTTCAAAACTAGATGATAAAATCTGCTGGGTTCAAACAGTAACGTTTACACTGTTGACATTATGCTTTGATGCATTAGATGAGACCTCTGTGGGCACACTCTCTTGCAATGATGTTAGAAACCAAAGATTTCAACCAAATTATCCTCACCACTGTCAAGGCCAAACGGATAATGTTAGGAACTACAAATAAAAGGGGCTCTGTCATGTATATATAACAGGTTGAGTAAATAGAGCCTGCAGGTAATGAGAACACTGTTACACATATGAGAAGAATAAGCTGATCCTTCTGTGATCCAGTCCAGTGGGTTTTAGCTTAGGAAGAGAGGGATCACCACACTGATAAAATTGCTGAGGGGCACCTTGAAGATTAAAGAGAACCCATAACACATGCCATAGATTATGGAAGTAGGTATGCTACTGGATCTAATGAAAATAAACAAGTTTAATATGCAATTGAGAGTAAGCTCTCTTGTGACTCTTGGGGTTTGATTATGTAGTAGATTTTAGTTGTGAATAGTTTAATTTCAAGTCTTGGGAACCCTAGTGCCATTAAAAGACCTTGACTCGACTATCACCTTATCCAATGGTAGGAAATTACTCTGCTCAATCCTTGAATTGCTTAAGTTGATTTTGATATGGTGGACTAGTGAAGGGAATTCTCCTATAGGTGTTAAAGTTTCATGACCAATAAAGACTTTTCCTTTGCAAATTTACAATGCTTTTAGATGTACGAATATATTGAAAGAACCCAAACCTTTATATGGTGGTTCAGAAGGTCTTATGCAACCAAAACTACCTGGGTTTAGCCTGTGTGTCATTAAGGCCTCCCTTGGCGTAGGCCTGCAGATGCACCAAGGGTGCTGGTGATAAGAAAGACTGGTGAATATTCATTGTCAAATCTTGTGCAAGCTGGACAACTCGCAAGCATCCATGCTGGTCTAGCTACTAATCGGCTGTGCATACACATGTTACATATGTGGATATGCAGTCAGGAAAGGTGCCTTTTCACCTGAAAAGAAAACAGCTTAAGTTTCAGGTCTCTGTTCCTGCCCAGGATAGCATACAAAGAACAGAATTGGGATACATTTGGATGCTTATCCTTGGCCAGAATATGGGCCTTATCCATTCCTCAATTTTATGGTAAAAACCGGGCATGAAAGCCTCTAGTCAAGCCCTTGTGCCCTCCGTATTTTGAAAAAAGGAATACTGTGGTACTCTGCCCTCAAAATCCATCAACCTGTCTTCGAGCAGTACAATTCTTGAAATTGGTTTTATACAGTATTAAGGTTGGTATAGAGACCTAAGTAATGGTCCTGTTGTGTCAATATATGACTAAGAGGTCCACATAGTATGAGACAAAAAGTCACCCTGGTGGGTCACGTGGCCCATTTCCTCAGTCACCACAGCTTTAGAGCGTTCAGTACATCTCATCCTCCCAGGAGGACTATTACAAAGTGAGCACCCCAAATGTAAAAGAAGACCCACTCAAAGGAGAAGGCAGCTACGCCTTGACAAAATAAAAATAATAATAATAATAAACAAATAAAAATAATAATCCTTAAAGGGGTGTGTTATGTCTACTTATCCGTGAATGATACAATTTGTCATCATCTCACTTATTTGGGCTGAACTGTAACATATTTAAAAGATTAATATATATATATATATATTAATTTCTAATTATATAAAATGATGACTCTTCCTCCGAGTTATGTTCAACATCATTCATTGTATGGCTTCAGATTTCATTGCTTCAGTTCATGGTCCATTCAATAATTTCTATTCTAATACGCAGTGCACAAAAAGATCGATGAAAACTTTTTGGTCAAAACATCCTGTAGGTGGAGATTAAACTGCCAAGTTAGGAATCGGGATACTCAACTAGTTTTTTGAATGATCCAGAAATAGCTACCTGGTGGTGGAAGCCTGTTTGGATGCTCAGAAGTTGATCCACAAGTGGCTACCTGGCAGTGGAAGCCCGTTTGGAAGCTCAAAGCTCCTTCAAAATCTAGGATTTTCTTCTAGCTTGATTTAGCAAACAAGATTCGCTTTTAGGATGCGCTCCAGAGGAGATCATTGCAAGGTCCCAGCTTCTACATTCTTTGGGGGAATAACAGAAAATCTGCACAGCATATTGTTACAAACTACCCATTTACTAAGGAGGTACAGAAAGAGTTTATAACTCTAACAGGAGACAACGGAAAGTGAGAAGGAGAATACCTCACTAGTGTACTTAAATTCCGGGTGGAAAACACTTAAGTTGTAGATCGTAAGGCCCTTCCTTGTATTGCAGCATGAAGAAAGGAATGCCACTATTGTTGAAGAACACTCTTTCACCCCTTTCTATAAAATTAGGTATTGTTTATGATGAGATTAAATTGGTTCCAAGCCCAAAGCCTGTGAGACAGAATGGGACTTTAGAAATACACATAAAGACACCCTAGAGTTTCTTTGATGGTAAATGTAAAGGAAACCCTTGGGGTGTGGTGCAAGGGGTGCTTTATTTCTTTCTCACTCTCTTTACTTCTCATTCACATTGGTTCTTGGGCGGGGCTCAAATAATTGGACAGAACTGAAAGCCTTGGCAGCCTTGTTAAGAACTGCCATGGAACTGCTATAGAGAAAGTGTTGAACTGCTCCAAGTCTTTAAAATTTCAAATTTATCAATTGATTGATAAATGGGAAAACAGAAATGCATAATATCTGCCTCCACTCAGTGATGGAACAGGTCAATCTTCTCAAAGGAAATTCCAATCAGATATCATTCACTCACATATATAGGGAGCATAATGATCTGGCATTGGGCAGACAAGCTTTCAAACCTGGGAGTTCATGTTGCTGAAATTTTCTTGAAAATGGCAGTTCACAGGACAAATGGGGACCAGCCCCAAGAAACTTGGGCTTCTCTTACATAACCTTGCTTTTCACTGTAGATCAAAATGATGATAGTACCGGTCTTCTCCTTGCTCTTTATAGCATGTTCTAGAGGTGTTCTGCTTATCTCATGATAATAGGACTTTTTCATTTAATCTTTCAAATAGCTCTATTTCAGCATTATAATAGGCTTTTTTGATATGTATAAAATAGAATCATGCTATACGGAATGTTGGTTTTAAACCTTTTTTAAATCTATTTTGGACAGTATTAGGGATGGTTATGGTCTGTTTAGTTTTTGTTCTCAGAAGCACGTATAAGATGTAACTTCTTTAATCTTGAATATAAGTTAATCATGCTATACGGAATGTTGCTTTTAAACCTTTCTTAAATCTTTTTTGGACAGTATTAGGGACTGTTATGGTCTGTTTAATTTTTGTGCTCAGAAGCACGTATAAGATGTAACTTGAGAATGTAAACTTCCGTGATTCATAGTGTTTCTCACAACAGTTCTTCCAGTAAATCACATTTCAGATTAATGGGTCTCCACTCTCAATGTGTTTCGAACCACTAAGTATGGTTCATCATCATCAGGACTGTGATGAATGACTGATCATACAAGCTGATATATACTGTAGAGATATACTGTAGAGATGCACAACGGTCCCAAAATGAATTTTAGAGATAAATGAATAAAATAATTAAAATGAACGTTAGAGAATTTATATTAGGTTATTGATTTTAATAAAATATTGCTAAAAATATTATTTAATGAGAAACACTTAATATTGTCAAATAAGGAAAGAACTTCCCCCAACTGCTTAAATATTTAATTAATAATATATTATTATTTTCTATATATTATTTAAAGAAGTAAATTCCAATAGAATGCGTGGATTGAAAAAAAGTCAACAATTATTTAAATTAGGGAATAATTTTCTTTTAAAAAAAATTAATAAATAAACAAAAATAAAAAATTGAACTAAAATATTAGAAATAAATACACATTATTAATGTAAAATCAATTAAATAAAACAGGACATTATCTTTATTAAATAAGTCTAACCCTTATTTTTTAAAGAGAAAGGAATGAGATCAAATAAGAGAAACTAAACAAGGAATAAAAGAGAGAGAAAATAAATAAATAAAAAATAAAAAAAGAAAAAGAAAAAGAAAAAGAAAAAGGGGGAGGGGGAGAGATAACAAAACAAAGGGGAAAAGATAAAGGAGAAGGAACAAATCTAGGAAAAAAGAGATTGGATCCAACAAATGCTAATTTTCCGCACGTCATCCCTATTCAAGGTATGAGACCTTTTCTCGATTTCAATGGCCTCCCTAAACTTGCGGTGATGGAAATGATCAATCCTCGCAATGACATGAGACTCTTCCAAACAAATATGGTGTTTTGTCTTCCCAGCGTGCTCAGCAAAAGCTGAGGACCGCACCCTACCGTGCCTTATATCAGCAACATGCTCTTGTAGTCTCTGATTTATAAATCGACCTATTTCCCCAACATATGGGTTCCCATAGGAACAAGGGATCAAATAGACACCTTTCATGTTCTTAGGATCATGAGGCTCTTTAACGAATCTGAGAGAACTACGAATGGTGTTCAAGGGTCTGAAGGTTGAAGAGATCTTATGCTTCCTTAGAATACAAGTTATTTTGTCAATAGTACCCTGGATAAAAGGAAGTTGAACATTGCCCATCAAATCACTAGGGTCTTTCCTAGATTTTGGACCCTTACTCGCATTTAAAAAAGCTTTAAGACCTTGGAGCTTACTATAACCACTATTCTCAAAAACTTTAAGGAGATGGATTTTCTCTTTTTCCAAGTGTTCATCATCTGAAACCCTGAGAGCCCTAGTGGCCAAAGTGTTAAGAACACCAACCTTTTGAGTCGGGAAATGATGGGAGTTAGTGTGAAGATACTGCTATGTGTGGATTTTCTTCCGAAAGACCTGGTGAGAGAAAGGGCCATCATCTTTCTTGGAGATAAGGGACGTCAAGGAAAGGAAGACTACCATTAATTTCGATCTCCATTGTGAACTTAATGGAGCTAGATTGATTATTAAGGTGTTGGACAAAAACATCTAATTTCTCGTGACAATGAGGCCAGTTGATGAAGTTATCATCCACAAATCTCCTCCAAAGCTTAGACTTGAAAGGAGCAGAAGCCAAGGCTTTGGATTCAAAATCTTCCATAAAAAGGTTGGCAACTATAGGGGAGAGCAGGGAACCGATAGCAACCCAATAGATTTGCTCATAGAACTCACCTTCAAAGCTAAAAAAGGTAGAGTTAAGGAACATCTCCACAATTTGGCCATATCCGGGTCTGTGACACAATTAATCACCTCAACAGTCTCATTAATAGGGATATTGGTGTAAAGGGAGACCACATTAAAGCTGACAAGAGTGTCATTCAATTCAAAATTTAGACCCTTCAACTCATTGACAAAAGAGGAGGAATCCTTCACAAATGAATCTGAAAGCCCAACAAGAGGCTTAAGTTTATGAGTTAAATACTTCGCCAGGAGATAAGTAAGCCCGCCAATAGTATTAACAATGGGTCTAAGGGGGGCCCATCTTTATGAATCTTGGGAAGCCCATAAATCCTAGGCGTAATAGGGTTGCTCTCAATAAGCTTATGGCTAATGGAGCTCACAGTGCTACTAGATTTAATAGCAGCAGCCACAACTTTAGAGACTTTTTTAATGGGGTTTTCCTGTAG
This sequence comes from Pinus taeda, assembly GCA_000404065.3. Lineage (NCBI taxonomy): Eukaryota > Viridiplantae > Streptophyta > Pinopsida > Pinales > Pinaceae > Pinus > Pinus taeda. The sequence continues at coordinate 47,981 of APFE031219429.1, forward strand.
CTTTTTGTAGCTCCTATAGCTTCCTTTCCTTGACATCCTTATCTCCAAGAAAGATGATGGCTCTTTCTCTCACCAGGTCTTTCGGAAGAAAACCCACATAGAGCAGTATCTTCACGCTAACTACCATCATTTTCCGGCTCAAAAGGTTGGTGTTCTTAACACTTTGACCACTCGGGCTCTTAGGGTTTCTGATGATGAACACTTGGAAAAAGAGAAAATCCATCTCTTTAAAGTCTTTGAAAATAATGGTTATAGTAAGCTCCAAGGTTTTAGAGCTTTTTTAAACATGAGTAAAGTTCCAAAACCTAGGAAAGACCCTAGTGATTTGATTGGCAATGTTCAACTTCCCTTTCTCTAGTGTACTACTGACAAAATAGCTCATATTCTAAGGAAGCATAAGATCTCTTTGACCTTCAGACCTTCAGACCCTTGAACACCATTCGTAGTTCCCTCAGATCCGTTAAAGACCCTCTGTACCCTAAGAACGTGAAAGGTGTCTATTTGATCCCATGTTCTTATGGGACCCCATACATTGGGGAAACAGGTCGATTTATAATTAGAGACTACAAGAGCATGTTGTTGATATAAGGCGCGGTCCTCAGCTTTAGCTAGGCATGTTGGGAAGGCAAAACACCATATTTGTTTGGAAGAGTCTCAGGTAATTGCAAGGATTGATCATTTCTATCACCGCAAGTTTAGGGAGGCCATTGAAATCGAGAAAAGGTGTCATATGCTGAATAGGGATGACGGGTGGAAAATTAGCAATTGTTGGATCCTATCTCTTTTTTCCATCCCATCTCTTTTTTCCTAGATTTGTTCCTTCTCCTTTATCTTTTCCCCTTTGTTTTGTTATCTCTCCCCCTCCCCCTTTTTCTTCTTCTTTTTTTATTTTTTATTTTTATATTATTTCTCTCTTTTATTCTCTTATTTAGTTTCTTCTTATTTGTATTTCATTCCCTTTCTCTTACTAAAGTTAGATTATTTAATTAAGTAATGTTAGTTTTATTTATTGATTTTTACATTAATAAAATTGTATTTATTTTATATTTATTTTATTTATTTTTATTTCAATTTTTTTAATTTTGTTTATTATTTATTTATCTATTTTTTTGGAGAAATTATTCCCTTATATAATTAATTGTTGAACTTTTTTCAATCATTCATTCTATTTAGAATTTGCTTTGTTAACAATAAATACAGAATATAATATTTTTATTAATTAAATATTTAAGCAATTAGGGGAAGTTCTAATATTTTTATTAATTAAATATTTAAGCAATTAGGGGAAGTTCTTTCCTTATTTGACAATATTAACAGTTTCTCATTAAATAATATTTTTAGCAACATTTTATTAAACTCAATAACCTAATCTAAATTCTCTAACGTTCGCCCCCGATCGGGGTGATGAAAGGGGAAATGATGAACAGGAGGACAACGCAAGTGAGAGGACAGCCTGGACAGCCACCTACTACACTCATCATAGATCAAATGGACGTGGTGGCATCCTACATGCCTGCGGGAGTTTCAAGGTAGCGAAGTGGCAGGAGAGTGGAGGGAGAGGAGGGAAGAAACAGCGGCGGTAGTGGGATGGGATGTGGGGCAGATGGGATGGGGTACATGAGGGTGGCAAGGGCGGGAAGAAAGCTTAGTATGCAGCGAAGGAAGGAGGAGAACAGAGCAGCGCGGGCGTCGGGATCTTCTGCGGTCGAGCGAGATTACGACTATGTTTCCTTTGGCTCACCTCCTGCATTTCACTTTGGCATGCTTAGTATGGTGGAGGGGGGAAAGATGGGAATTACAGGGGAGGGGCCGCGTATGAGTGGGTTGGCAATGTACTCTGCCATGCACAGTAAGTTGGAAGAGGGGGGTAAGTTGGGAATTGCAGGGGAGGGGCTATGTCTAAATGGGTCAGAGGTCTGCATGGTGAGGAAGCGCGAGGATCAGAACATAGGCATGTCGGGGGAACGTATTAATAGGGCAGAGGGTCAGCCTGAGAAAACTAAGAATGCTATCCATGCGGAGAACAAGAAGATAGAGGGTTTACCCATCTACCTTAGTCCAGGGGGGGAGAGACCATCGATTCTCCAAAATAACGGGGGAGGCCGGCGTGGGGAAGGAAGACTAAGCGACAAAGACATGCTGACTGATGGGAAGATTGTAGCTCCTAGAAAGCTAACTTTTGTTGTTGATAATTGCAAGCAGGAGGCAATAAAGGACAAGATGGCTCGCTTGGGTAGAGGCAGGGGTCGTGGAGGCAGAGGGCGACAGAGCTAGCCGAGCAGAAGCAATCCAACAACCTCGACACTAGCAAGTTAGAGGCAAGGCAGGAAATCCATGAGGACGGCAGTCCAAGAAGCCGCTCAAGCTTATAGAGAAGGGATGGACGTTGATATTCATCAGCTAATACAGGAGATGGAAGACAGCATAATGGAAGAGGATTCTGAACCAAAGATGGAGGAATGGGGGGATATTATCCCCGACCCAGGGCACACTAGAGGCAGGATGACGCTTTACAAGCAAGCCCTGCATGTGTACTGGGTTTTGAAGCGCTTACTAGCCAAGGCTCTGGAGCAGGTGGTGGGAGAAATGGCAGAAATAGCCCAAGGGATACCCAATATTAAAAAGGACATGAAAAACTTGCAGATTATCATGATTATGCAAGACAGTAAACTGGATGAGATCCAGCAACGGTTGATGAAGCTGTCTCCATCACCGGGCGACTCGACGGCAACACCTGCTAATGTGGAATCCGACAAAGATGACCGGAAGGATTAGATTTTTGTAGTTTCCAGTTTGATAATTTTGCGGCTAGCTTTTTCTTTTCAGGTGTTTTTATGTTGGTTTGGAACACAATTAGTGCTTTTAGATGTGCAGTTTACTTAGCTTGGATTGAAAGACTCATTAAATTTTGTTATTGGATGGCATATAATAGACTCAGGTGGCCAACAGACTTGGTTTCCTATATGGGCAAGTTGAGGCCACCAAATTGTTGTATCTAGAACAACTTGTTTTTATAAATAGAAAAGGAAGGTACTACCCTAGCTTACAACAAAAAAAAATTCTCTAACGTTCATTTTAATTATTTTATTCATTTATCTCTAGCGTCCATTTTCGAATTGTTGTGCATCTCTACAGTATATATCAGCTTGTATAATCAGTCATTCATCAGTCTACTTAGTGGTTCGAAACGCATTGAGACCCATTAATCTGAAATGTGATTTACTGGAAGAACTGTCATGAGAAAGATGTAACTTAATCTTGAATATAAGTTATGATTTTTTTCCTTTGGAAGAAAGTTATTACATTATATAAGTCTATAATATATAATTTTGTACGCATTTGTATATATGTGTTCCCATATCTGAACCCTACTGGATTGTTGTGATATGTATCTGTTTCATACCAAACCATACCCATATTCAGATTTGGTAACCAAGGATAATATTTGTCATGTTATGAATGTTGAACTAGTGGGGCTTTTCTAGGAGAACTGGTGCCACATGTGTCAGGTCAAGGGACATATATACATCCCCCAAACCATTTAGACTCCAGAGATATCTCCCAAACATCCCAACTTTTTTCCTGGGTGGGAACATCGAGGGGATGCGAGGTAAATCCCCCAATCCCGGGGACATG
>APFE031219432.1:0-10690 GCA_000404065.3 Pinus taeda
TATCCATAGAAAGCTTCAAATCCTTATAAATCTGAACATCTTCATCATCCACTTGTGTGTTTTCAATGTGTTTGGCTGGAACTTGCAATTTTTTTGCCAAATTAACATTGATAAAATTATGCTTGCAACTAGGATTTATAGACACAACGATCTTCTCTTTCTGAATCAACCCATGAACCTGCAATAAGGATATACCAGTAGGAAATAACTCTACATGTTTCCCCTTATCTTGTTTTCTAACCCGAGACCATTTGTCCATAAGGAGTTTTTTCATTTCTTCATCCGGGCATTTGGCCAAGTTAGTGATGCCCAGTGATTTCCACGATATGGCGGCCTCTTCTTTCAAAAGAAGTGGTACCATATAATTCCATCCCTCCTCAAACATGTTCTTTAGATGTTGTATGAATTCTTCAATAGTAGGACCATCATCTTTTCCTGTAAAATATAGAGTCGTCATGAAGAGGTTTTTGAGAAAAAATTCGCTGACTTGGCGAAAATTTGAAATTGTCACAGTTTCGTCAATATTGCTCAGAATCCTTATTATGACCTGTTCTCAGAAATGGAACAATCATTCTGCATCTACCCATGTGATAGAAATCTTGATCCAGGCACTGGAATTTCATATTTGTGCTGCAACTCTCCTACCGTCACCCAAAATTTCATATCAGCGATATCTTCCTCATCCGGACTCCGATTAAATTGATTTTTTTTTTGAAATTAGGTGTTTTTTCACAAAGATTCCAGATCTACAATTAGATTTTGCAGATATTGCACCAGGAAGTCCAGATCTGCGCCGCAAACTTGCTGCCCTGAAAAATTATCTGCAACCCCACTGATTTTTAAATCAGCGATATCTCCTTCATCCAGACTCCGTTTCGACCGATTTTTTTTTGAAATCGGGTATTTTTTCACATAGAATCCAGATATGCAATTAGATTTTGCAGATCTAGCACCAAAATGTACATATATGATCTACAAACTCGCCGCTCCCGAAATCCTGCAAAAGTAAAAAAAAATTCTCCACTTTTGTGCCCAAGAAAGTGCTCTGATACCACTTGTTGTAGAGCTGATCCAAAAATATATGAAAATATAAATAAACCCAAGAATAACAAGATCTGAATAAATAGAAATTCTTCTTTATTATCAAACCCTTAAGGTAGGGCAACACCATACATTCACTCCTTAAGGAAGGAGAACACTCCACAAGCCATATGCTTGTTCATACATAATTACTTCTCTTCATACCTCTCCATGTGGAGTCTCTAGCCTCTATATAGGCCTCATACATACAATACCATGCATCATTACCATGGTTTCCTCATACCATCAACTAATACCATGGGCCCTTACATTATTATTAACTACTTGTGGTCCCTTACATGACATGGGTTAACCACCTTATTTATTACTATGGCCCATCCCATTATTACATTATTACCTTGGGTACCTCCCTCGGTCCCCCATATTACCCCCCTAGGTATATAACATTCCACCCCCCTTAGCATGTTTCGTCCCCGAAACATGGGAAGAACACAAATAATAAGATCTACTCAAAAGAGTAGTCCATTGATACCATGCACGTGCATCTAGCCATCCAAGAGAAAGGTGAACCCTCGATCTCGCTGGTGCCTCGCTCGCTTGAGATGGAAGTTGACCGTGGTAGCTCTTCTGTGTGTGTAGTAGGTGGATCTTTGCTTCTCCCTATCTATCTTGTGGGGGTTGTTGTCCTTGTGACTAACTGGTTGCCATCTTGATGGTTGTCTTGCAGGGTGATGTGGGTGATGATATGTTGAAGCTTTAACCCACGATTTCTTTTTCTTTAATTCACCCTGCTGAGGTGACTGTTGTGGTGTCTTCTTTTCCAATATAACTTCAACCACTGAGTACTCCTCTGATGTATCAGCACCTGTAACCTTTTCTGCTTCAGCCTCTATTTGTGTCTGATTGTCTACCATCAACTGCTCATCATTTGATATGTCAGACCCTGGAACATCTTCTTCTTCAGCCTCCATGTGCTCTATCTGTTTATGGATGGAAATATCCTGTAATGTAATTTTCTTCTTTTTATACCATAGCTTCAAGAATTTCTTCTGCACATTAATATTGATAGTACCCACGGATTCCATCCAAAGATATCCCAAAACAACATCCATATTATCCAAGCATAAAATTCACCATGCAACACATACTTATCCATAGAAATCTTCAAATCCGTGTACACTTGAACATTTTTATCATCCACTCGTGTGTTTTTAATTTGTTTTGCTGAAATTTGCAATTTTTTTGCCAAGTTGATATCTATGAGATTTTTCTTGCAGCTCAGATTAATAGACACAATGATTTTCTCCTTCTGAATCAATCCATGAACCTGCAATACAGAGATACCAGCAAAAAATAACCCTTTTGGTTCCTTGGTTTCCTTCTTTCCTGTAAAAATAAAGTCTTTGCTAGGCTCTGTGTCTGTCTGTGTGAGCTTATCCACAAAAATTTTATGGTCAAATTGGTCCATAAGAGCTTTTTTGAAGGCGTCCTAAGTCAAGAACCTTCCATAGCTACGTTCATTCCCTAGGTACCATTGTCGTATTTCATAGTCCAAGTAATTGCTCCCCACCTTAATCTGATTGTAATCATCATAGATGTGATCTGATTCAAAATATTTCTCCATTGTTGCTAGCCATTTGGCTGGATGAGAGCCATCAAATCTATACAAGGCCTTCAATTTCTGATCTAGGTACGCCATCACAAAAAAATTGGTGAAAATTTGAAATTGTCACAGTTTCGTCAATATTGATCAGAATCCTTATTATGACCTGTTTTTAGAAATGGAGCAATCATTCTGCATCTGCCCATGTGATAGAAATCCTAATCCAGGCACTAGAATTCCAGATCTGTGTTGCTACTCTCCCCCCGTCACCCAAAATTTCTGAAAAAAGTGCTGATTTTAAATCAGCGATATCTCCCTCACCCGGACTCCGATTCGCCTGATTTTTTTTTTTGAAATTGGGTGTTTTTTCACAAAGATTCCATATCTACAACTAGATCTTGCAGATCTTGCACCAGGACGTCTAGATCTGCACCGCAAACTCGCTACCCTGAAAACTTATCTGTAACCCCACTGATTTTTAAATCAGCGATATCCCCTTCATCCGGAGTCCGATTTGACCGATTTTTTTTTTTGAAATCGGCTATTTTTTCACAAAGAAAACAGATCTGTAATCAGAGTTTATAGATATTTAACCAAAACGTATAGATCTGATCTGCAAACTCGCCACCCTTGAAACCCTGCAAAAAGTCAAAAAAAATTCTCCACTTTTGTGCCCAAGAAAGTGCTCTGATACCACTTGTTGTAGATCTAACCCAAAGATATTATAGATCTGATATGAAAATATAAGATAATGCAAATAAACCCAAGAATAAGATAGAATACTTCTTTATTGATCAAACCCTTAAGGTAGGGCAACACCATACATTCACTCTTTAAGGAAGGAGAATACTCCACAAGCCATATGCTTGTTCATACAAGAATACTTCTCTCCATGTCTCTCCATGTGGAGTCTCTAGCCTCTATATAGGCCTCATACATACAATACCATGCATCATTACCATGGGTTCCTCATACCATCAACTAATACCATGGCCCCCTTACATTATTATTAACTACTTGTGGTCCCTTATATGACATGGGTTAACCACCTTATTTATTACTATGGCTCATCTCATTATTACATTATTACCTTGGGTACCTCCCTTGGTACCCCGTATTACCCCCCCTAGGTATATAACAACAGCGGACAAAGCTTCGAAAGGGAAAAAGAAGGGAAAAGGAAAGAATAAAGTTGATCAACCCAAGCAGGATTCCCCTAAACCTCCACCCGAGGAGGGAACCAATCACAAACCCAAGTATCCTTGCCTTATCTGTGACAAGGATCACTATACCAAAGACTACCCGAGGCGGTCTGAACTTAGTCATTTGTTGAAAGGTGCTTCCGAGACTCCTGTGGTGCTAAAAGAACCTTTTCCTTCGCAGCAAACACAAATGGTGGCTGATCCATCCCAATCCTCTTCTCCCTTTGGTTCTCAAGTGTTTATGGCTGGGATGATTCCCATTCACATTAGTATTCGAGCAAAAGAATATCCGTCGCCTGCCAGGAAAGAGCCTTAGGTCCCCTCTGGTGCTCCTCCATCCAGTACTGGTCCGCTCCATATCGAGAGACCTAGCACTGAGATGCTCATCTGTCCCCCTCCCAAAGGTGTACTTAGGAAATCTTATTACAACCCTAATGCTCGTGCTACTCAGCACTATAGCATCGTTGAGGACTTAGCCCAGGCTCTGTCAGCTATGTTCACTCTAGAATTTCTCCAGAGCATCCCCTCTCAGAGGAAGTCCTTGCTATCGGCTATCAGTGGCATCGACCTGGTCGACTCAGATCTGATTACTTTTGATCTCGAGAGCCATGTACCAAGACTGCCTCACCAAATTGCCTTCCTTATCCAGGTCATCATCAATTCTAAAATGATTCATCGTACCGTCATTGATGAAGGAAATTCAACTTGCATTATGTCTATTGCTTGTTGGAAGGCTATTGGTTCTCCGACTGTGAGCCAATCTCCTACGACCATGGAAGCCTTTGATGGGAGAGAGTCTCACCCTTATGGTATACTCCAACATTTGCCGATTAGTTTGGAAGGGAAGATGGTCGAAGTGGAAGTTGAAGTCATTGATGCCAATCTAACTTAAAACCTCCTCTTGGGCTGAAGTTGGACATATGCCATGCGAGCCGTGGCTTCATCTCTATTTTGTGCCATTGGTTTCCCTCATCAAGGGAAGATTGTCACAGTAGACCAGCTGTCTTTCTTCGCCTACTCTTCCGAAGGCAACATGCCTTTTGTGGAGCATACCTCCATTCCATGGGAGAGTGTGGGAGCTGGACTCTTTAAAGATCCGGCCCTTATGGGTGTTTTTTCATTCCCACCTCTGAATGTCGCTCCTATTAATATGATTTCTATTCGTTCTGATCCATGGGTTCTCCCCCCCACTGATCGAACAAAATATTGGGGCGATAAGATGTCGTTGAGTCCTGCTGAGCTCAACTACGTCGATATTGTTTTCGCATTGGCTCCCCCTCCTGAATCTGCTCCTTTGAGCAGAGCTCTTGACTCGTATGCTCATTCCCCTTGGCTTGGAGACGACACTTCTTTAGACCCTTTAAAGGAAATTTTTCCTTCTGATGAAGGTATTATTGAGACCATGTCTCTCGAGGAACCTCCTTGGTCTGATTACCACCATCGTTCCTCGTCTCTCCCTGCCCACCGGGAAGTTCTCCCTTGTCTTGAGCACTTTGCTTCTGTTTCCCCATTGCACCCTGTTGTTACCCTCGGCCCTTTTGCCGAACAGGGCATTGATTATATGACCTGTAACCCTTGCTCAGCCGGGGGGCATAGGTATATCATCGGTGCCATTCATCATTTTCAAAAATGGGCTGAGACAACGCCTATATTATCTGGGCCAGTCACACAACGGTGCAACTGAATAAGCCCCGAAATGGGCTTTACTTGAAAAAATATTATGCGTGAATTCCATGCACTCTGATTTGTGCATACGTGTGGTGTAGCAGGTGTGTTGTGTGTGTGCGTATTTTCATGTTTTGGCTTGGTGTGTCGGCATGATCGTCACATATTGTGTCCTTTTGCTTCCTGTGAAGATTTCTAGTGCACCTTACGTTGGTTTCGCCGATGGTGCCTGCCGCAGTAATCGTAACTTGTATTCTGTAGCATGGGTGATCTACGATCCTCATGTTGAGCTCGTAGACTTTCAAGGGGTTTGTCTAGGTTGTACCATGAACAATGTTGTTGAGTATAGTGCTGTTATTGAGATACTAGCCGAGGCAATCCATCTCGGTATTCGAACATTGCTTGTGAACCTGGATTCTCAGCTTGTCGTCCATCGACTTAATGGGCGATATTCCATTAGAGACCATCAGATTTTAAGGTTATATTTACGTGTTAAATTGTTAGAAAGGAATTTTGATTTCATCACATATCAACACATTCCAAGGTGATTAAACACGTTAACTGATGCATTGGCCAATTATGTATTAGACAGACATTTGCATAACATGTAATTAAAGCAGCAAATAGAAGCATAAAAAACACAATAAACCATAGCAATATGTATATTATTATTATATATAATATAAATATATAATATATATTAAATATTATATAAATAATAATTATATCGTGTGGCGCACCGAGGCGCTCAAAAAATAAGTGTATATGTCTAAATAGAGTTTGTGCTCTCCGTACATCTGAGACACATGTCTCTCAAAAAATCATCAAAAAATAGACCTAGGCATCTACTGCGGTGGGTTATGCTCCCTATAGCACAACGTCGCTCGTGCCACCCACCTCAACAGGTAGTGTGCCCTGGGTCTCACTCCTACTGTGCGAATCTGCAATGCTACGGGGACCTCCTCGACCCCCATGTAATCAAGGATCCCTGCCATCAGACCCTCAAGGCTTCCGTCCATTGTCTCCACCTCGTCATCTGCTGAGGGAGCTACGGCCAATGCTCCGATGCCCTATGGATCCCGTCATGCCTCCGGAGCCAACCCAATGGGTCTCACTAGTCCCACGTCTGCAATTCCGCAGTGTTCATTATTAGGACATATACAGGAAAAAATTAAAAAAAACATCATAAAAAATAAAATGAAGAAAATATGATCAAGTGTATTACCACCATCATCCCACTACTCGCCAGCGGGCAGCTGCATGTCAGGATCTTTGCGGAAGTCCATGCCAGCATATGGCCAATCCTCGACGAAGATCACCTGGTGCTCCAGCCACTCTCGAAACAGTATCCCCCACGATACTGGACATCCACCACCTCCTTGTGGCATGAAATGTGTCGAACATGTAGCTCTGGTCTCACGTGGTCTGGGCGCGTCCAAATCCATGTCCAGTAGCTGTAGTGCTAGCACCCGCTCCAGCATGAGCGGTACTAAGATGGACCCATAACCAAATTGCTTCGTCTCTCCTCGACGACATTTGGTCAGCTGCCTCTTCATACTTGCCGTCATTGTGTCTGCCCAGTTAAACATGGTTGGATTGAGACATTCGAGAGCCAGACGGAGATGGGTTTTTGAAGCCTCATGATTGGCTTGGGAGCCCGCCGCCCATGTCACCATGAATAACATAGCACGAAGAATCACGTCGTTCACTATTGGGATTACCACCTTCCCGCTCTTTGTTTTGCGTGCCCCTAGGCACACTCGAGCCATGATCATCTCTAGTGATTCATCCCCAGGATGTTGGCCCTCCAAGATTGGCCTCTCACCATGACGAGACAGCCCGGTTAAAAAATATATGTCTGTGGCATCAAATTCAATATCTCGGCCTCGGATGATGAATTTCCCGTCAGTGGGATTCCAGGCCCGGATCAATAGCTCCAGTAAATCAGGTTGTGACTGGAGGTGAGGAGTAAGGAAGAATTTGAGCAACCCGCATGCTCGCAACGCGTTTCGGCACCCTGCATTGGCGAAAGCTTGGGCATCATTGTCATCATGCATTCGTTCTTGCCAGACGAATGCCATTATAGCCTGCATGACGAAGAAATTCTATTAGCACCCTTGTTACAAAGATCTAAACGTAATTTTTATTAAAAAATTGTCACGCGGCATCATCGTGTCTGTTTCTAAAATAGACACGATGATCATGGGCGCTAGTGTTAATTTTTCGCAGTCATCGCGGAAGTACATCACTTTTCCGTGATGATCGGGGCACGATCTGTGTAATTTTTCTCGGTCAGCGCGGACCCAAAGGTGAAACCCGCGATGACCGAGAGCGGAATTCGTTTTAAAAAATCCGCCCAAACTCACACATTCCATGGTCAAATGCATCAAAAAATACATTGAATTAAAGCGTAGGATGAGGTCTATCTACCTGGACGAAGTTTCGGGACGAATGATGGACGAACGGGCCGAATTAGCTCACCAAATTCGGTGCTCCAAAATGCTCTACAGTGCATAAATAGTAACAATGGTAAAAAATCAATGGTTTAACCCCCCTTCTATAGTAATTTTTGGAAAATTAAAAGATTATTTTATGAATATGGGTTTTTTATCATATGTTTAGCCTAAAATGTGGTTTTTTCTAGCTATGTTGTTCATTTTATATGGAATGGGTTTACGTGTGACGTGTTTTGTGCAGGTCTACGAGTGATGGAGTTTCATATACACTTGATCCATGAAGTCGTCTTTAAGCCCTTTTCCGACTTAAAACATGAAAAGGTAGCCGAGTTACTCCCCTTGACTCGTTAAAAGTAAATAATAGGCGGTCACCTTTAAGCTCTTTTTCTGACTGTTTAAATGAAAAAAGATTGTCGGGCCTTTGTCGTTTCAGGCTCGTTAATGGTTGCGAAACGACGTGATTTCAGTTGCTTTTCTATTGTTTACGATCGAAGTCACTAACCACGAAAAGTACTCCTCAATCGCAATGGTCGGGTAGTTCTTTCGAGCATTGTTTTATACTTTTTTGGGCTCGAGAGACACAACTTTACGAAAAAGGACCCCCTTGGAGTTTTCTTTTCCGTGTCTTTTTCAAACTCCCTAAACATGAAAAAGACTCCGAGTTTTTCCTATGTTGGACTCATTAAACTCTAAAAACATTGGACTCGTCACCATGACGAGACCCGAGCTTCTCCTCCCTAGGGCTCGTTAAACTATCACTAGGTTGGATTCAATAACAGGTTTATCATTTATTGTCTATGGCAGTGAGTCAGTCTTGAACATCAACACTTTTGCTTCTTATCGAGTTGGGACATCCATACATCGTCATTTGGCCTTCCGTGGGTTTGGGTTGTCATTAAGCCTCATTCCATCTCATCCATGCTATTTCCATCAAGCCTCTGATCCTTTGGTACCTGAATGCTACCACTCTCTGGAGTCGTGTCACCGACATGTTCAAGAGTATAATCCTTCTGTAGTTTACACCTCTGTCTCCTTCTCTGATACTATGTTTTACCATCTACCACTTGTTCCTTATCTTGTGTCATTGATGGGGGAAACATTATAGCCCTCCTACGACGAATCGTCTCCTGTCGACATCAACTCATCATCCAGGAGATTGATCTAGAGATCCCCTTTGGTACTGTTAACACCCAGGTTGTTCCCTTTGACTCCCAAGGGAATACGGCCGGGGTAACTACTAACCAATCTTTGGACTACAGCTTCTAGCCAAGCTGTAATCAGAGAGGGCTCTCTCTTTATGATTTTTCACTGTTCTAGTGGAGTTTTAGGCTAGGTATGAGGTAAATGTTTGATTGTTTTTGTGTTTGGTTGGGAGGATGATTCTGATATCTTTTAGAGGGTTCTTTGCAGGTGAAACTAATCCATTGGGCAATGGGGTCTGTAGCTGTTGTTTCCTTGAGATCCTAGCTTGAGTGCTGCTGAGATTACAGGGCCTGTATGTGTTTCATAAAACAAACTTTGAATTGTGAGGGTGAAATGAGAAACAACTAGCAAAGAGCTTTTAAGAATTCTTCACTGAGCTGGATAGTGGGAAAGAGGTCTATTACTTAGGAGCAATTACTTGAATTCCTAAAACAATAGATTACTGTGATGATATGGTGTGAAAGGTAGCACTTAAGAATTACTCTTTCATTACCATAACTGAAGAAAACATATTAAATAGCTTAGATTGAGCTCAGGGTAATCAATGATTAAGTCCCGAGACTATTCTTTTTCCTTGCTATTTAGATATTGAGTACATGGAAACATGAAAGATATATGAAAGTATAACAAACATATATAGAACAGAGAGTAACAAGAAAACTTATTGAGTCATGGAATACACAGGAATCCTGCAACTTTCAACCATACACCAGCAAGACACCAAGAGACACAATGCTTTGGGAAATCCCATCATCCTTTGTATTAGTTGTATGAAGATTTACAATAGAAGGGTTACAGAATAGATATCAAGAGATTTCTTACATCCGGAGTCCAACCCCTACTAACAACTGCGAGGGGAAATATATAGAAGTTTATTACAAAATATCTCAGGCATTGAGTCATCTGAGAGAGAAAAATTCTTCCTTTACTCGTACAGGGATTGCAGATGAGAAGTTATTACAATCTTAAATGAGTTATAAAGGCTCTTAACTCCTGTCAGAGCAATTTTGACCTTTGGGGCTCATGGAGTCGGTTGAGCGCTTGGCATAACTGCTGAATGACGTGGCTGTGCAGCTGCAACTTTCTGTGTCTTCTCGGCCCTGCCACCTATGACTGCTGACACTACTATTGTGGCCTGACTACCTGTGCTGAGTTGGCTCAGCCTCTGTCTTCATACCTGCTGATGTGTCTTTCTCCTGTTGTGTATGAGATTCAAACTGTTTGTTGAAGAAAAAACCGCGATTACTGACTTTGGTGCAACAATAATCGAATCAATTCCTCCCATGTATCTGATGAAGGCAACTGATGTTTCAAAATTAACCCTATGGTCTCATCAGCCTCTGTATACTTATAGAATTGAGGGGGCTCATCAAATAAATGTGCAATTTCATTTCTAATAAAAAATAAATTATCTACTCTATCAAAAAGAATTTTCCCTGTTACTGGGCCTGCCTCTGAAGATGTACCAGGTGCCTCTGCAATCTGTGTTGCTGCAAAATTGCTTACTCTCTTGACATATT